>LIEC01006500.1:0-42213 GCA_001925005.1 Drosera capensis
CTCGTGCACGGTCTTCTCTAGCTTTGCCCTTGTCAGCGTTTGCTGTCACAGGAACGCTCGTCTTGCTATGAACTTTGGGATGCTTTTTAAACTCAGCTCGTGCACGCTCCTCTCTAGCTTTGGCCTTGTCAGAGTTTTCCGTCACAGGAACGCTCGTCTTGCTATGAACTTTGGAATGCTTTTTAAACTCAGCTTGTGCACACTCTTCTCTAGCTTTGGCCTTGTCAGCGTTTGCCGTCACAGGAACGCTCGTCTTGCAATGAACTTTGGAATGCTTTTTAAACTCAGCTCGTGCACACTCTTCTCTAGCTTTCGCCTTGTCAGCGTTCCCTGTTACAGGAACAGCTGTTACAGAAATGCTCGTCCTGCTACGATCTTGGGGCTGTGCCACGGACTCTGCTGGAGAACACCCTTTGCTGGTTTTGGCCTTGTCAGGAAACCTTGGAGCACTGTGAGCTGCTTCAGCCTTGTCAGAAAACCTTGCATTGCTATTATCTGCTTTATCATGACGCTTTCTTTTATGACTGGCTTCCTTTTCCATCGCTTTGGTTGAGATTGTATTGGCTCGAGAGTCATCACCGAGTACATGCTCATCTTCATCATCCAAACACATGATCTCGTCATCGTTTGCAGGCTTCTTGATAGAATCAGCTCGTGGGCACCCTTTTCTAGCTTTTTTCTTGGTCGCATTCCCTGTCGCAGGAAAGGCATTGCTATCATGATATTTTCTTTTCCGACTGCGTTCCTTCCCATTATGTTTCTTCGTCTTCCTGTGACATGACGAGTCAGCACTGGTCTTAACCTTTCCTGTCTTCTTGATCTGCTTCGTGGCACTCGAAGAGGCCACTTCTTTACTGCATTTCTTCTTCCTTTCGGCACTTGAGCTTCGTTTCTCGAAGCTCATTGATAATGTTTCTTCGCTGTCATCAGCAGATTCTTGATCACTTTCATCTGCGAAGGAACTGGAGTTCTCACTTTCAATTAACGTTTCTCCAACTACGGAGTCTGAGATTTCGACTCCATAGTCATTATCATCAGGATCGTCGTCGTTGCTGTCGCTGCTACACGAGCTAAACAACTCGTCCAACTTCTCGAGCATCTCTTTTCCCCTGAGGTTGGAGTCAAGATTGTTGTTGCAGTACTTCGCAGCCATACGTTCATACTCGTCGTCACTGATCTCAACCTTGACTCTATTTGTCTCAGGAGGCACTTCTACTGCCTCATGACAATCACTGTCCTCTGAGGTCAAACAGATGACTTCTGGTGAGGCCGGAGAGCCTCTTGTCGGAGTGCTCAAACACTCAATAGAGTCGTCTGTGACTCGTATGCCACCTCTGCTGCTGCTATCATCGTCGTCATCAACATGTTCGTCGGAGATCTCCTTTGAAGCAAACATCCTAGAGCTGGAAGAAGCAACATTGGTCGCTTGCTGCCTGGTAGTCTCCCTGGCACTAGGTAGATTGTACTTGTACCTGTTGTTGAACCCTCTAGTCGTCGTGGAAGGGGTTTTACTCCTGGTGCGATTTGCCACACTGGAGTATGAATAGGGGTCCATTCTGTGAGAATTGAATCAGACTAACGAAAGCTTCTCTCGTCGAGATTTGAAACAGAGCTTGACAGCAATCCGAGCTAGGAACAAAGCTTATCTGCAAGAACGAGAGACGAAAGCTAAGAACGAAAAGAAAAAATTGTGGCTAAATGAAGCTAACAAGAAAACTACATTGTAAAATTCTGCAAAGCACAAATGTTGTGTTCTTGATCATGCATATATCATGCCATCTACCTAACCCGAAACGACATCACGTCGATTACCAAACGAAGCTGTCGGAGATCTGAGATTTCTTGCTTATTTTAGTAACGGGAAACAGATCGTGCAAACAGCAAGCAATCAGATCTGAAGCAACAAAACATATAAACCAAACATGAACAACACCAAAAAAACAAGCAAGAATCAATAGATTTGATCGCCTTGATGAAGAAATCACATGAATCAAAGAAAAAACTCCCAAAAAAAATCACTCAAATCAACAAAATAGATGAAACCCAGTTGAGATTACTTCGTGTATAGCTAATCACTGAAAATAAAACAATCAACAAGCAACTGATTTCATGATCTTGAGACGAATAACTCATCGGATGCAAAGCGCAAAACTCCCAAAGAAAATCACCCAAATGAGCCAAACGGTATGAAAATGAAACCCAGTGGAGATCACTTCATGTCTATCAAGTTACTGACAACAAAAAAGGTAAAAACACAAAAGAAAAAATATTGCATTTGGTGGTCAAAAGAGAAGAGTAAACAGTATAGTACAGGAGTGATAGCGTCACCATCAATGGCGCCAAAGGAAACTCTTCAAACAAGCAGAGAGTGCTAAAGATATCACTATCTTCCCATTTTTGGCACATTGAGTGTAAAATGTAGCTAAAACGTTTGTACAAGTAATTTTTGAGAGATATAGTTCTGCTGCATCACCTTAGATGTGATAATCAAGTGTCACACTATCAATTAATAAAAGGGACAATTATTTTAAAGTATCTAATTTAATTTCAATTCATATTTTAATACCTAAAAAATTTATGACATAATCACATAAAGAACACAACTTCAACTCATCAAACGACGAATCCTCACATCCACACACAAATTCTCAAATCTAAATCAAATCATGCCCTTGGATCCAGCAAATTAACCATAACCTAAATCCCTTTAGCGGGCTTGTTTTTCTCCGCGTTCTTCTCACGACCCATCTTCGCCTTCTGCTCATTTCGCCTTTCATTTTTCTGTATCGTCGATCGATCGGACTCAATTAGGATTGATCTGACAAAGAAGGCTTCTTGGTAACTAAGATCGGAGTTTCTTGGTAGTCATTTTTGGTGGCTTTTTCATTATTCTTTTCGTTTCATTCTTGTTGATTTTCGATAACTCGTCTTCGAAATTTTACTGATCGGGAAAAAGAAGTTGGAATTTTGCCTTCCCTGACAACGAAAGGCTCCCCACAGATCCAACGCCGCCAATTCTACTTGCATTCTGTGTGAGTCGTCGTGGACGATGGATTGGTGGTGAGGACAGTAGTGTTGACCGAGGTCGAAATCGAAATCATTGTGAGATAGTGTGTTTTTGTGTGAATTGATGGGGTTTTGAATGTGGTTGTTGACGGTTGCCGGAGGGAGTGGTTCCACGTAGGAAGCAGAGAGTGATATGAGTCAATGGGTTGAACAAGAATTGGGCACATCTATTTAGAAACCAAATTTTACTATTTGAAAATAACGAATAAAGCATTGTCGTTTTTACGTTTTAGAGGTCGTTGGTTTTTTCCCTTGGTAAAAGCGCTTTGTGTGAATAAAACATAAAACTTTAACATCAATTTTTTATTACTCATAATTTTTTAATCTTGATTCAGAGTAGTTCGACTTAGTAATAAAAAATAATAGATTATTATTTTTTTATAAAATAAGATTAATTATGCGTATCTTTTTATGACTTCGATATGAAAATTAGAAAAAAATCTTTATTTCAATTTTGTCATGAGATATTTATGATTGGTCTTGTTTTGAAGAGAAAATTAAATTGATCATTTTTCATTTCTGAATCCCATTACTTGGGGTCATAATTCAAAAATTATTATTAATATAAGATTGATATTAAGGTTTTGTGTTTCAGAATTATAAGAAAACAATATATCTAAGTGACGGGCAGGAGCGCTTCACAAAAGAAAAAAAGAAAAAGAAGAAAAACCTACCTCTCCCAAGGTTTTATTCTTTATTTTCATTCAGTAATTTTTCGTTTCCAAATAACAATTATGGACTGTTTGCCCCTTTTTCTGGATATAACTAAACTTGGGGCGCAATAGCAGCCACTGTTGAGAAGAAATTTTTCAAATTTTTTTATATTTAATTTTCAGAAATTTGTAAGAGGCCACAGAGACTGTTTGTAGCCCCCTTTTTCCTGATATAACAGTGCCTGTAAGCAAGCATACTGGCTGAGAAGATCTCTCATCTAGAAACGGTTGATAAAGGAAATCAATCGAAAGTATAAGCATTCACCCAGTGGCAAACAATGCTCGAGGAGAACTGTGACTATGGTATTAGCAACTCGTTAGTCATCGTTCACAGGAGTGGGACAGTCAATAATACCGTGTTATGGTAACTACGGTGCTGCAACAGAGACGTCTTAGCCAAACACAGAATCACACAACAAAATAACCAGCACAGTTGAAGTACATGGTCCGCTTAATCATAGTTTACTAAAGCCATTGACGCTAGTCTAAAACACAAGCCGAAAACCGTTCTGCAAATCAACCACGGTAGACAAGATAATAGAATCTAGATAAAAGTCGTGCTGCGACAGCAACACCTGATCATGCATTGAGCTCACTGACATAAACTTCTGGGTAGGAACAATCGAACTCCTCAGGGAACGATCAAGCCCGTTTTGCAAAATTGTCATCCTCATCTTTGTTTCTTAGGTCCATAGTATCAAACTCTCCGGCATCATTCTTGTCATTAAAACCAAAATCGTTATCTCCGGTGATCTTGCTCTCCTTTTTTCCCGTGAAATCATCAAGATCAAGCTCAGAAAGCTTGAAGTTGCCGAGTCCTGCAGGATTTCCATGATCAGTACCAGCTCCACCAGCGGCAGGAACACCAAAGTTTCCACCACTAGCAAAGCTGTTTTGGGAACCAGTGTTGCCACCTCCGACATTTCCACCGCCATAACCACCTCCAAATGCCTCACCAAAAGTTCCCTGGCCACCACTACCTGCATAAGGACGACCTCCATCATAGCCGCCGCCACCGCCGCCAGCATCACCAAAACTTCCACCTCCACCTCCACCTCCAAAGTTGTTGTCTCCATACCCACCCCCACCATAACCGCCGCCACCACCAGCGTTATAGCCACCGCCACCTGCGTTATAGCCACCGCCACCTGCGTTATAGCCACCGCCACCTGCGTTATAGCCACTGCCGCCAGCGTTATAGCCGCCACCGTCGCCAGCGTTATAGCCACCACCACCGCCTCCATAGCCACCACCACCATAACCACCGCCACTGCCGCCATAACCACCACCACCAAAACCACCTCCACCACCGAAGCCAGGCCCACGGGCTCTATCTGTTGCATAACTTACTCTTACCACACGCCCATGAAGATCCTGGTTCAGTTGCATTCGAAAACATTAGCAGGATTCCATTAAAAAAACATCAGCTATAAATTGCAAAAGGGTAATGGGTTTATGCTAATATTCTGTCTCGACCGGTCGTAATCAAAGCACCTTAAGCGTCCACTATTCAATGGCAGATGTTGAGATTTGAGAATTTGATCATATCAAGATCTTAAATCTTAGGGAGAGATTATTAGGACTAGGCAACGATATTCGGGAACCAGAAGACAGCATATTGAAGCTGTGGAATGCGATCTTGAACAAATCTCTATAGCAACTATAGCAACAAAAGTTATGACGGATTATGATGACTGAGACATACCTTCTGGTCATAAGCTTGAATAGCACTGGATGCTTCCTCCGGAGTTCTAAATGTAACAAAACCAAACCCTCTAGATTTGCCTGTTTCACGGTCATGAATAACCCTAGCTGCAAAAGGAACTCGCCCAAAACATATTAGTCATATCTTCTGCCAACCAACAAAGAACAGCCATTTACTAAAATGCACGCACACCTTCAACGACTTCTCCATACTGAGAAAACGCCTCGTTCAAGGAATGCTCGTCAGTGGCATATGAAAGACCTGAATTCCCAAAACCAAAGCTTTCAACAACTCATAATTATCAAAAGAAAGGCTGGTGAATTGACAACACTGAACTGAACTCAAAAGAAAAATATATGGCACCTCCAATAAAGATCTTTGATGACGACATCCACCTCAATGCTCGAAACAACGAAGGAGTCGAAGCAGATAAGTCGGAACATAACTGCTTGCCTGCGGTCTGCTTGAGTATACCCCCAGTTTTGCGCAAGAACGCCATCTCTGTAATAACCGACATCAAAAAAAACATCAATCAGCAAAGCAAAGAACTTCAAAACCATCAGATCGGTCAGTCAACCCTTCACATAAGAACCAAATACAGCCACAACTAACAAGTACATCAATACTTCAACAAAAATACAATCATTCAATCAAACAATTGATCAGCATCAGAAAAATGGAATAGAACCACAGTCAACAGGATAAACCTCTTAACCCCCATAAAAATTTTCTCGCATTTTTCTCACAAGACCCAAAATTTTCCTCACAAAACCGCTCTCGAAACAATTCATCTTCGAATTTCAGTAAAAAAAAATTTAATCTTTCAACATCCCCAAGTTCATCAATTCAACCCAGATGACCAAATTCCCATTTCACCCACATAAAATTCACTCAATCTAAAGTCAATCATCATCGGAAATCAGCAAAAATGATATCAAAACAGAAAATCATCAACTACCCAATTCACCCATTTGATCATAGTTTCATTACCCCCAAACAAATCAAATCAAAACAAAATACTAATTTTACACACTAACACACATACAGCAACAAAATCATCTCCCCAGAAGCAAAAAAATGAGTATAAAATTATAAATCGAAAACCCAATTAGAGGATTGAGGAAAAGATCAACCTTTGAATCGATCGAGTGATGATGCGACTAAAACCCTAAACTTAAGGTTTGGGTGGAGAAGAGAACGAGTGTTGAAGAAAATACTGGAGTGAGATATTTTGGGGTGTGGGTGTGAAATGGTGACCGTTGGATCTAATATGAGAAGATTTGGACCATTGGATTTGAGGTCGGTTGAAAACTAAAACATTGGATTGGGCTTGGGCCATTGGGAGGGATTAGTGGATGTTTTAGTTTTCATGTTGATATTTTGAGATTGAAGTGCTTTGTAGGTGACAAAGGAACACTCCGTTTGATATCATTTTTTTTTTTCCTTTTTCATTTTATTGATTGGAAAGGAGGTATTTTGTTTTTTTATGGGACGATTCTTTTTTTCTGGGACGACTTTCTCAATCAATCGTAGTTTTTGTCCCTTCCTGAGTCGCTGATTCCCAGTTAGAAGTTCTCGAGAAACATGTCTTAAGCAGAGAGTTCGTCTTTGCGTTCAGAAGTCATCTTTCTATGAAAAAAAAACTTTCGTTTCACCCCATCAGATTTACACAGGGGAATCCATTTAAATTTTTTTAGTTGGCATTCTTTGAGTTCATTAGCAGCTTATGAATGAGGAGAGTCTTACAATTTCCTCCGCCACATAAAAATTATATTATTTATTTAAGACGTAGGATGATACACGTTTTGATCGATATTTTGGAACGATAAAACGTGATTTTTTGAGTAACAAAAATCTTTAAAATATCATTGTAAAATTATGAGACGGAGGTACTAAGTGTTTATCTTTGATTCTTATTTTTGAAAAGGATGAAATGAAAATAAAAAATCAAAAAAATTGTTTTTTTGTTTTAATTTCTGTTTCATCTATATATATTGTTCAAGATTTTCCAGTACAGAAATTTTTTTTAAAGTGATATCGATTTTCGTTATTGATTTTGATTTTCACAATTTTGAACAATAACACCAAACAATCCCGAAGTTAATCGTTTTCCATTAAACATCCATAGTTCTGTCAACGGATTAATAATGGATAATTTCTCTAATTGACGGTTAAGTATAGTATACTCACTGACCATGTTTGGAATACTCAACAGATATCGAAATGAAGTTTGACTCGCGATGTGAGACGATTAAACATCATTTTTGAAAAATTATCGTGAAATATAATGATAATTTAAGTTATGTACTTCAATTTAATATTAATTGCATAATTTTTTTGTATTATTATAATGACAAATAAAATTTTTGAAAATACATATTAAATATTTAATAATTTAAAATATTATATTTAACATGAACCGAAAAACGTAATACACAAAGCTATCACGAAGAAAACCAAGTTGCCACTTGGGAAGCGTGGGTGAGGTCGAGGTATCAAATTCCTATGGGTGTCGAGCGGAGTGGGATTGTCTGCTGTCGGAATTGAACAGCACAAGTGTTGTAATGCTTTTTTCACCTTTGGATGAGATCAAGGCTAAAACAAAATTGAAAAAAAGCATTGAATCCAATAATTTAAATGCTCTACAACACCAACAGGGTGGGAATTGGGCTGCAGGGGATCCAAATCCGTGTCTCGTGTCAGTCGCGCATCTGGGCAATGAGTTTGATTTGCATGGTCCTCTTTCTTGACTTGGTATCCCTGAACATCCACATTGGTGCATGTCTAAAAATTCCAAATCGATGGAGTCTATAAAATTAGAGCTCCTCAAAACATGTAAATGTGTATAATGATACAAATTGGGTGACTTGATTTGAGAGAAAAAAAAATGTGAGAGAATTGTGCCAAAAAGAAAAGGCAAAACAATTCTGCAGTGAGGAGAAAAGGATTGAGTCTCTCGATGATAAACTCAAGCAATGAAGTTTCATTTAGATTCTCTCAAAATTTTTATAACGACAAATATTTTGTAATATTTCGATTTTATTTTTAACAATATTAAAAAAATCTTAAATTGACTCATAATCAAAATTTATAATTTAATCTATTATTAATATCTCATAATAATTTTATAAAAATAATATTTAATTATATTAAATTATATCTTAAGATATATATCGTTACAAAATAAATGAGACGAATGAAGTATCATCTCATAAATGAAGCTGCCACTTAGCACACCACGACACCACATACTTTGTTAGTTTGTTATGTCTGCAAGCTTTCGATCAGCAATGAAAATCAGAACTTATCCAAAATGGAAAAATATACACCCAATTTCTAATATGATTATAGCTTCTTTAGTGTAGATGCTAGCTACTTGTGAAGGTAACAATTACACAAATGCATAAATCTTTTTATTGTGGTAAACCACGTAATGATCTGTATATATCCATCAATGAATACGGTTTAAAATTTCACTTCTATTTACTAAAAGATTCATGTCATTATTTCTTTCATTTACTCAAATTAATTAAAAAATGCATATAATACAAAATAAAATGTATAGTATTCTAGACGCAAACAACTAAGAAAAAAGAACGGTAAAAATAATCAAGAAATTGCTACCACGTCCATATTATAAAAATAAGAATATTCAAAATCAATTATTAAGGACACCGACACCTTTGACGTCCTTGCCAAGGACGCGGTAACCCTGCTGAACCGCATCTCCAAGATAGGCAACGCAAATGCACCTATCCCTAACCAGCAAATGTCTTTCATCCGAATCGGGTTTGTCATCCAAAAAGAAGTCGCCGCGTCAATTGTGACGCGGATGGGGGATGTCTTTATTTAAATCTGTAATTTGTTCTATCTATCATGTAAGACATCATTTTTCTTATTTTATTTAAAAAATTTTATAAAAAAAAAAATTATTAATTGAGAGTAGGAGCAAATCCAGAGTAGGAGATATCGATTAATTGCAAAGTGCAGGTGGTACTACAATGATGTTCAAATTAATTTGTTAAGAGTCTAGGGCAACAGTGCATTATCTCATCTTCTTGACAGTTAAAAGAGCCTAAATTTTCGTGTCTGTATAGATGATCCAACTATAAATCCAATGAAGAACATATTTGTGAGGACTTTATCATGTGGATCCGTAGTTTTCAACTTTGTTTAGATCAATTTGAGTTGGGTGGTATCATTATGGTGGATTGCTTTTTTCTTCCCTTTTCATATGGTTTAAATATGTTTGTTTGTTTAGTTCTTAAATTTGTTGGTAAATTAATGCTTGCCTTGACGAACAGGTTATCAAAATATCATTTCATGAATCTGAAAACATGAAAAGTTCATCCAGAGCAACGACAAAGATACAACAAAGTATACAATGTGGAAATCATAGTTAAGGGATGAGTTGGATTCTTTTTCATAAGATGATTTTGTCATATTCTATCACGATAATCATCTTGAAAAATACAATGATTAATCATACTTGAATAAAAACATCCCAAATTCAAATATACAATATATTTATTTGTGTCTCGAACTGTCTTGTTTATTGGACTCGTGATGACAAATGTACTTGGGCGACACATGCGAACCACCGATGTAAGACTATGCGGTGAACTAGTGTGTATTTAATATTGAGATCTCATCATCCATTCACTAGTTACAAAATGAACCACTTAAGTAATTTGTTTATATAGAAAGGAAGAGACTCTCTGGCTAAAGTCATCTCCTTTTACATGGATAAATGCCCTTTAAGCAAAACTCACACCTATTAGACTTAATCAACTTCAGTGTATTGGATTAACGGATTACTAAAGTTACTCTCTAACTATAATAAACACCATTATCATTAAAAAAGTATTTTTTTTAAATCAAAATTCATAAAAATTCAATATACATCTATTCTATATAATAAAGATGATTTTATTTTCAATTACGATCTTTTAATCTTAATGATTTAATTTTTTATTTGATAGTTATGATTAATTAATTAATTAGAATAAAATTAAAAAAAATCGATTCAAAACATACAAATTAGTCGATATATTTTGATTGAATTTTAAAAGATAAAGATTTGATTCAAGTATTTTTGAACTCTACAAATAATACTATATAATATTAATTTTAACAATGGGTTAAAAATAAACAAAAATGATAATAATATATTTTCAAAATCTTTAATAAAAAATGATTTATATCCAATATAACTCTATCCCTACAATATCAATTATACAAATTATATGATGTATTTGACTAACAATATATTCTTTTTTATCATTTTTATCCCGTGCATTACTATTAATAGTTATTTTATTTGATCAATCGAGTGATCATCCTCTTCGGCAATTTTATGAATAAATTAAATTTGATGAAAAAATATTTTTTGAGTGTTAATAAAATTTATCGTAACAATATAAAAAATAATAAATATATTATAATAAATGATGATTGTTTAGATATTTTTTCAAATAAAAATAATTAGAAAAATTATATTATATATATATTAAAATAATTAAAATAAACAAATATTACATATAATATAAAACAAATAGAATATGATTTTATAGAAATAAAATAAAGGGTTAATATTTTCAAAACAGAATTTTATTCAGTCAAAATAAAAATATAAGATATTTTTATGAAAAAAAATTATGTAAATGTGTCAATGGCATTGATAACATCAAATTCTAAGTTTACATTAATTATGCAAAAATAAAAATAAAATCATTATAAAACATCAAAAAAACTTTGCATAAAACACTAAAAATAATGTGAGAGAATAATATCTTTTTATGAAAAAGAGTCATGGTTTGTTTGATTAGATCCTTATAGATACTTATGAATAATAATATAAATTCTTTTTAATTGTAATTTTTGAATAATTAATTCAATATTTGATAAATAATAATTTTGAATTATTTTTCCTGGTCAAATGTAATTTTGACTTCTCTATTAAAAAAATTTAAATGATTTATGAGCTTTAACTTGCTAAAATTAAAATTAGAAGATGGATGAAACACACTTCAGCAGTGATAGAAATCACTTAAAATTAATTTTAACCAATTTTAAGCTTTACGAAACATCCCTTGACCAATTTGGTTTTGGTGGGAAAAGTATTCGCTGCCAGTCACACAATTTGATTGACCATTAATTTTAAAATCCTAAATAAAAGCTTAACGATCTAACCATTAATCTTAACCATGTATCTAACCATTAACCTTAACCATGTAGTCACGTATAACATTTTGTAATTTGCTAACCAATCTCGTAAATTCCAAACCCTAAATAAAATCTTTTTTATCAAAAAAATTCTACTGAAAAAATTTATTTTGAAGATAAATTTTGAAAAATAATTTTAGAAACAAAAATACACAACTATACTCCGAAACCAACTTGATTTGGAAGATGAGGATCAGACTGACGTGCAAATCCTTATTCAATCAGCAGAGCTTAACGCCTCTGACAATAAATCGATAATCTCGTCATCACTTCCCCCAAATCCACACCCGATTTCCAAAACAAAAACCTCAATTTCCATACACAATCAAAAACGCAAAATCATTTTAAAAAATCACAAGCCACCGGCGACGGAAACAACCAGATCGGCCACAAAAGAAGCGACAGATATGGTTGTGTAACGTCATCAAGTCAGAAGTTGAGTTCGCCGGCGGCGGGGAGGACGAGAGGAGTGTGAGATGGTTGGATGGAGTGGAAGAGATGGGTTTATAGGGACGAAATAAAGGCTAGCTAGGGTTTGGAATTGCGGCTGAAGTTTCGGACCATTTGCCAATGAATGGGTATATATAATCCATCCGTATTTAATGTAGCTTCAAAAAAAATATTTGTTTTAAAGCACCATTAGACTAGTTCGTGACAAGTTTTTAAGCACCATTATCCTATGTATTGTGTATGTATCGTGCATAAAGATAGAACTGCTCACATTAGACTATCTAGCCCTAGTTTTATCTACCACTTTTTTTTTCAAATTAGATGAAATTTTTTTCTATTTCCAAAATAAAAAAAGAAATTATTATTTTATTTAGAAATCTTTTTTCATACGAAACTATAAAACTATTTTCCATACGAATTTTTTTTTTCATATCACATCAGTCTCTCCCGTTATCATTTTTTTTTCTCACTTTTATATTTTTTACACACTCACAAAAACAAAAAAATCATTATTTATATAATTGAACATGCATGAGTTTTTTTTATCAATTCAAAACGTTTTAATTAAATTAGGATGAAAAAAATAAGATTTAGAGAGTATGTGATGATGACACATAGGTGTCTTATAACAAATAAATAATTAAGATTATAGCTAAACAACAATAATGAAAGGTTGAGGTTAACATGTTTTATTTTAATCTTAATATTTCATCTTCATCATTAAATTTTAACCGTTAATCTATCTCTAAATACATCTAGGTTATGAGTCTTATGATATATATTTTTTTTCCCTTATTTATCGATGCTTATCTTTATGTATATATAAGTTGTGTTTTTTATATAAAACAACTCACAACTAAATCAACTCATCTTAATTAATAGAGATCATGCATAAATAGAGGAATTTTATGAACAAGATTCATTAAAACTTGATCTAGATTGTTATTTAAGTATCCAATAAGTAAAAGTCATAAGATCTTGATATGTTATTCTAGAATTTTATGATTCTATGAAATTTTATAAATTTTATTCTATCAAAGAAAGATTGTTGTAGAAATTAGAATCTTTATTTTATTTTTAAATCGTAGAATCGTGTGATTCTAAGATGTGTAGAAAGAAAAGAACGTGATAATTTTGGAGAAAAACTCGATCAAATTGCTCCATCAAACCAATTCCAATGAAACCCTAACCCCCAAATTCAATCACCCACAAACCCGAAATTCCCCCAAATCGAACCAAATTCTCCACCACAATGTCCCAAAATGAACCACCTAATCTCAACCCTAGGCCGAGAAATCACCCAAATAATACTTCCAGTGACAATCTGCATGGCCCTAGTAGTCCTCCTCGTCACAACCCTCAACACATCTTCAAACACCACCACAATCACCTCAATCGCCACCATAGCATACTCGGAAACCACCTCAGACTCAATTTGGGATAAAATCAAAGGTGCCCTTTTGAATTCTTTAGTGTTTGTCGGTGTTGTAACGGTCGCGACATTTGTATTGGTGTTCTTGTTTTACATGGGTTGTACCAAGTTCTTGAAATTGTACATGGGTTTTTCGGCATTTGTCGTTTTGGGGTTCATGGGAGGAGAAGTGGGGTTGCTGTTGATCAAAAGGTTTGGGGTCGGAGTGGATTGCGTGACGATGGCGGTTGTGATGGTTAATTTCGCTGTAATTGGGGTTCTCGCGGTGTTTGTGAATAGGTTCGCGATTGTTGTCACCCAAGGGTATTTGGTTGTGATCGGGATGTTGGTGGCGTATTGGTTTACGATGCTGCCGGAATGGACTACTTGGGTGTTGTTGGTTGCGATGTCGTTGTATGATCTTGCCGCGGTGCTTTTACCTGGTGGGCCGTTGAGGATTCTTGTTGAGCTGGCTATGTCGAGGGATGAGGATATACCAGCATTGGTTTATGAGGCCAGGCCGGTCATTGTGGATGAGTCGAGGGTTGGGGATGGTGTGGCTCGGAGGAGGTGGAGGGAGAGATCGGGTCATGGGGATCAGAATGGGAATCCCAGTAATGGAACGAATACCGATGAGACCCCTAGTCAAACTGCAGTTTTGGGGTTGGCTCATAATGGATTAGCGGTTGTTGAAGGCGATCAAAGGGAGGTAGATGTAGCCGATGTCGAGGAGGGTCAGGTGTTGAGTGAGGATGTGCAACTTGCTATGCCTCTTATTGGACAGAGAGCGGATTTGGAGCAGAATGTACAAGCAGCTGCACCGTCGGATGAGGATATGGCTCTTGAAGGTATAGGTTTGGGATCGTCCGGCTCGATCAAGCTGGGCTTAGGGGATTTTATATTCTACAGTGTTTTAGTTGGAAGAGCTGCAATGTATGATTTCATGACCGTGTATGCGTGCTACCTTGCTATAATTGCTGGTCTTGGGATTACCTTGATTTTGCTGGCGCTCTATCAGAAAGCCTTGCCTGCTCTTCCTGTGTCTATTTTGCTGGGTGTGCTATTCTATGCATTTACAAGGACGCTGCTCGAAGTATTTATCATGGAATGTTCACTTAATCTCTTGATGTTCTAGATTCACAGCTGGAGATGGACAGTTCGCCCTTATTATTATTATTATTCTTCAATACCTGAGTTTGTTCCTCCAACAATGACACTACATCTTGAGCTCTTTGCTACTGTACTGGTCTTTTCCATCCTATTTGTCCTGAAGTCAGAGTTTTGTATACAAATGGAGTTCCAAGTAGATGAATGATAGAAACTTGTAAATTAGGTAATGCTGTATATTGGGTCATTGCCAAGCGATACACAGGCTGTTAGGCTGTACTAAGAGATCACACAGCACAATGCTGCTGTGTCAAGCATAAGGATAAGTTATACACCAACTCCAAGCTGAGATGCTGATTTCTCGGGCTAGTACGTTGCAGGCGTCCTAGATTGCATGATTTGCTGGTGGCATAGAGATGCTTATCGCAGAAGAATGGATGCTACCTTACTGCAGGAGAGTAATTTAGAACGATGTTTCAGGTATATGACTTGTAGTTTTTGTATTCGTTCTCAATTTTTCGCAACAATGTTTGCTTCTTATCTGTTGTTGCCAAGAGAGATTGTTAATGTGTGTGAAACTTGAAACTTCATGTCTTTGTATTCTTTGTCGCTGTAAACAAATTGGTTGAGGGAGAAGTAAATGATATGTAGACATTTTGTCTAGCAATGCTTCGTTCAAATGTTCTGTCCTTTTTGGCTTGCATATCGAGCGAATTAGCTAACTTTTTCTTGAGATACTGTCGTCAGCTTCCAGGAACGTTTGCTGTTGATTCCTGCCTCCTTCTAAAGACACTGCTGTAACTAGTCGAGCCGTGTAGTCGCGGCACACAGGCACAAATTAAATATAGGGAAAATGACAGTGAGCCGTTTTGAATAATTGAGTCTTGATATATTATCCCATCAAGTAAAAAAGAAAAAAAAAACAATTAATCCCTAAAAGAAGTTTATTAGAAGGTTATTTGTATATTTTCTGTTACATTGAAAAAAATCACATTATTTTGATATGAAATATAATTTAAAGAAGTTGATAAAAGTTCATTTGCATTTTTTAAAAGTTTAAAATGACTATTTTTCATTATTAAATATTTAGCAGGATTTAATGCTATTTCTCTTAAATCTATGTGTTGATTGAGAAAGGACAAGGTGACTTAAATCAACTTTAAGCGTAATCAAACGGGTTTCTAGTTTTCACATCCCTAACCAGGACTTGGATTGCCTGCTGTTGTAAAACGACAGCGTTGGTGCTGTAATCAAGCAACACCAGTACGAAAAAAATCTGGCTTGTACATGAGGTGGTTTCTTCCTGGCCATTACATATGTTGTTCTACAGCAACTGCAGGGGATTCTGTGCCACCTAACCAAGTGAAGTAAGGCAATGTTTCAAAGGATTGCAGACTCTGCTTCTCTTATTTTCTCTTCCCATAGAGAACTGTGTGCACTGCCAATAACGTTGGAAATAATAATTTTTCATCCTCTAGAGTTCTCAAACACGTTAAACAACATAAAAAAATAAAGTTTGTAAAATGAAAAAAAAGGAAAATAAAATTAAAAATATTCCAACAGAAATTTAAGCTGTTATCATTCAAAAGGAGTTGTCTCCCTCCATTTTCCAAGCTTCTTTTGACTGCCTTCTTTCCTTTCATTTCCTTTCTGTTTGCTTCACCTCTCAAAAATGTTCTTGCCTCCTTGCCAGCCTCTCTCTCGTCCATCGTCTCCCTCTGCCAAAATCTCGTCGGAGAACTCGTTAAGACTATTGCCGTGCGTACTTCTTTCCAGGTATGTATTCATCCCTGCAATGCCTTAATCCCTTCATCTTTGACAGCATTTTGCAGCGACATTCTGCAAGGACTTATTGTGAATTATTTCGTGGAGCGTTTAGATTGTTGGTTACCATTGAATTTCTGGGGTTTTTTGTTTTTGCTGTCGGGTTATACCAAATTGACATAGAAACAGACATGATATAACGGAATGAAAGCTTGATATATCGCGATGAATTTGAAAACGGGACAATGTTGGTCAAGCAAAGAGGGAACTGGCAAATGCGATTTTTTCCATTGTTGGTTTCTCTTTAGCGTTGTTTTATGTTCTGGTTTTCCTTCTTGATTTCTGAATCCTTAATCAGCAATGCATGGGGCGAGATTGGGTACCCTGTCATGAGCTTTGTACACGACATGTCACGCTCATGGTTGCATCTATCCTTTTGAAACTCGCACTTGCCTTGAGTCTTTTAATTGATCATCCTGCGGGGTAAGGAAAAATATGCGGATGTATAGAAATGTTATTGTAACAACCAAGCGTTCTATAAGTATTTGCCATCGATAGTCGTTTAAATGGAACTAGACATTCATATAACCAAGACGCTTTATGCTAATAGCATTCGTAAGTGAAAACGCTCATTAAAATATTATGTGTAAAAAATCAAGATAAAATAGCACGACGATATTTGTTGGAAACATGTCGATATCAAGTGGCACATGACCATAGATGACTAAGCTAAGCAAACAAAACATTATCCACATGTGTCGTCCTCTTATTATCGACGCCTATGATAAGACCGATGCATGTCAAGCCGTGAATAAGAGCGTGACACCCCAAACACACGCGTCGTCCCCTCGTCGTCGACGCTTATGAAAAGATAGTCACTAAAATTTCTATAAATAGTGCAAGTTTGAGGTTATAAAAGAGAAGTAACAAACACCTAAAGTAGTTTTAAGGGAGAGAAAGTAAGAAGGACGAGGCGTGGGCTAAGCAAGCACAACGGGTTCGATGACAAGCAAAGTTAAGGAGGCGTAATCTCTTACGACAAGAACAACGCAAACGTTATTAAAGTAACTATGTGGGTGGTCGTTTTAAGAAATGGTTAAGTTCATGGTTAGCTTTTAAATGTGGCTTAAGTAATTCAACCAGCCCTAAACAATTCATGAAAATTACGTCTTTATGCCTGCAAAAGCTATGCTTTGTGTTTCATTATGACATGTTTTTAAACATCAACACATATGCTTATCAAGTCAAGTTTAAATAAGAGTTTTTAATAAACTCTTTTACGAGTTAAGTACACCAAGGGAGTAAAATCCCGACCAAATAATCAATGACGTACGTCGATGGGTCTATGATGACCCCAGATGTATCGAATCAAGATAATACTTAACAAAGCATACCAAGTTACAAGAACTCGTACAGATGTTTGCTTTATGTTTTAAATGTCAAATCTCTTTTATTCTCATATGAGTTGATTATTGAAATGTGCAAGGTAAGTGTTCTAAGAATGTCATTTGACATGTTTTCACTACACTGTTTAAGTAACAGTTTTATCATATCTGAAATCTCTTTGATATAAATTTGTCTCTTTTACGTGCCATAATATAGTTATTGAGGCATTTTTCTCATTTTCTTCATGTTTCCAATAATTTCAGGTAATTATGGGAATCAGGAATCACCAGTAGCAAGTGAATCTAATATCATGTCTTTTATGATTTGCCATGTAAATAAACTCAACTTTCTGTATTTTTATCATGTCGTATAATAAAAGTTAATGTTTGTACTATTCTTTTATAATATTGTTTATCATATTCCAAAAGCTTTTCGATTCAATCTCGAGCTTGAGATTGGGTCGTGACGGTGACGCGTACCACCCTAACGTGGGGTTGTTACAGTTATGAACTCTTTGTATATGAACTTTGCCGATTTTGTTATCTATGGCTTGAATTGCTGCTCGCTCATGTTGCAGTTTCGATGCCTATTTCATCAGGTGGTGATAAGGAATCTGAATTCCCAACTGACCTCTCATACGTTTGATGGAATCCAAGGACATGGTGGATAGTAATGGCTTGAAGGAGCATAAAACGAGCAGCGTTGTTTCCGATTCAGAACACAGACTTGGGTCGTCTTCTGCCTCATCATCATCGTCTTTGTTGTCATCAGATTTCTCATTCGAAGATCCCTTGCCACTGGATAAATTCGACTCCGGTATGGTCCATCTTCTCTTCTACTAATTAAGCTTAGCAGTCACCCTGCCATAGAATCATTCTGGAGTCTGAAAATGACGCGGGAGTGTTTTCTGCAGGCGACTCTAACCCGAAAGAGGAAGAGCCAAACCAAGGATTTCAACTTCAAACCGCTTCACAAACAGATAGGATCAGCTCTCCTGTCTCAAGCCCGAAAGATGAGCCCACATTACAGTCTCCTCCTGCTCAAGTGATGGAACGCCCTTCAGATGCTGTACCATATAGGATCCCGTCCTATGTTTTTGCTCGGAATAAGTCTGGCACACCAATGGAGTGGAGCGTGGCATCCAACGAGTCATTGTTCAGCATCCACACAGGAAACATGAGCTTCACCAGGGAGCAGTTCAGCTGGTTGCTGAAATCCGGGGAACTGACATATCCCGAACCAATAAGCAAACCAGGAGATCTACCTAAATCGGGACAACTCATGTCGCCCCGTGAAGAACCAAGTAAACCACCCATCGAGAAGTTCACTACTGTGGAGTCTCCTGTGAAGGAGTCGCCCGTCAAGAAAGCAGATGATGTTGGCTTCAGCACAGATGCACTGTCTGCAACTGACCTGGATAGTGCTAGTTCGCCTGTTACACCCAAGAAACCGGAATTAAAAGTAGAGATGAATGAGCAGACAAAGGCAAAGCCTTCTTTGAGCGACGATGCAATGCCTTTATCTGCTCGACATTCAGATTCAAGCGTTCAATCGTTTGCGTTTCCCGTGTAAGTCCTGCTAACTCCGTATTCGTTATACGAATCATCAACTTAAATATGGACTTCGAATGTTCTTACTAACCGAGTAATTTAATCGCTTGCATCTTGTAGGCTGACATCTGAGGTCGACAGACGCAGCTCCGTGACGTTGACTATAGATAACAGTGAGCAGCAACAAAAGAACGAGAAGGAAGAACCGCCTCAGGAATCCGCAGCACCCCCACCACCGGAAGCAACTCAAACATCATGCTTCTCGTGGTTATCTTGTTGCTCACGTCGCTCTTGAATGACATTGATCGAGCTTGTACTTCTCATAAAGTCCAACCCGTCTTCTTTCTTGGCTTAGATCAAATAGCCATCGACTGTGTTCCGTTCGTATTAGGTGTAGCAGTGCGGCCAAGAACAATGAACGCAACATTAAGTAAATGGTTTTGTATGCATCAGAACTATCTGAAACCGCGTTATTTGTCTTCTGAATGCTACTATGCCCTGATATTTTACTAGACGAAGAGAAGGAGAAAACGTTGTATGCTCTGATTCATGATATCAATCAATGCCTCTAATACAGTTGTTCAAAAATTTGTATGCTGTGTAGTCACCTTATTCTGCTAGCGCAGAACAGCAATCTTGATGGATGTATGGTCAACATGACGACGTGAACAAAAACAACAAGGATAGTATAATCAAAAGACCACTAGTTATCGATAACATAATGGTATCTCCTGTTCTTGTAAGCCCTTTTTGTGAAACAATCGATGGAAATTATCGGAAGTTCTTATGATTCCATAGTTTATAGTATGGGACGATACTACAATGAATACAACCATAGTTCTTATACACATTTTCTTAGATCATCAAATTCATTACTCATTCAAGTCACAAAGACGATAATAAAACATATAATTCCGTTGAATATAAATGCGTGACTGATTTCAAGTTCCCCCAACCCGAAGTTGCAAGAGGATTAGGAGTCCATTTACTCCATCGCACTCTTTCTTCACCAAGCGTCAGCC
This sequence comes from Drosera capensis, assembly GCA_001925005.1. Lineage (NCBI taxonomy): Eukaryota > Viridiplantae > Streptophyta > Magnoliopsida > Caryophyllales > Droseraceae > Drosera > Drosera capensis. The sequence goes on from LIEC01006500.1 coordinate 20,400, forward strand.
TTTTAGATCACCATCGCCTGAACCGCAAACCGAACCGAAACAAAATCGCTCTTTCTATTTGTAAGTTGGATTGTGAAACTTTTCATCATGTAATTCTTGCTAATTTCTCTTCAATATGTTGATTCATTGAGCTATTGTTGTTGTGAATTGCTATGGGTTTGATTAGGTATATTATTGGCAGTACCCATTACCCAAAAAGTTATACAAAAAGAAATTGAAATCGAAAGTCTGAAACTTCCCAGATCTCATTTGAGCAAGTGGGATGTTGAAAATCATTGATTCGAAGAAGATACCATAGTTGAACATGTGAGTGAAGTTTTGGGTGCTTGAGGGCATGAAAGTTATGAATTTGATGATAAAGGTTGGAACTTTAGATTGTGAATTGATAACTTTGTGAATAATTGTGGAGAATTTTGCTGGACTTTTTTATTTGGGTGGTTGAATTCTTAGAAAGTTCGAGAAAATAATTGAACGAGATGGGCATATGATCCTAAGCGACATAAGGCGGTCAAAATCACGGCTCTACGGTCCGATTCAATTATGTTTTTGTGATGTGATCAATCAGAATTCATCTGATTGTACATCCTAGTTCTAAATTTCGGCCGGAATATCATGATGTTGATTAGCAAATGGTCTGATCGTGATGATCGTGACATAATGTAGAGGGCAAAGTAAGTTTACGCTAGTGCTCCATCCAATGATACTGTTAAGATCCATGACAGGCCTTCCACCATCCGCTTGAACTTTTAGATAGAGTTGGTTCCTCAACAATTGCATTTTTCGTATGCATAGAATGGTCTGTATCCTGGTCTATCGTCTTTGCATCTAAATATCTGTAGTGTTTTTACAGTTTGCCAGGAAACAATGAGACTTGTGGGATTAACCGGTGGGATAGCTTCAGGGAAGAGCACTGTCTCCAATCTCTTCAAAGACAATGGTATCCCAGTTGTGGATGCTGATCTTGTCGCTCGGGTAACTTCTCGTATCCCTATTTGAGTATTTTCCTTGGGGACTTCGTTGTTTTCCTGTCATCGAGTGTATGTCGTTTCTTTGAATCTATCTTATAGTTGCATAGTTGCTGACAACTATATCTGAATAGATCATTGGTAGCTTTCTAGCAGATATATCTTATCTAGTTCTGAATATACTAGTATCAGTAGGATGCCTGAAGTCGAATCACTTGGAAAGTTTTATGAATTGACTTCATCAGAATGGTGCTCTTTGTTTACGCTTCATGCCTTCGTGCATATTATGGGATATGCCCTATGCATCTGACTAAATCCTTGCTACTCTTTTCTCCGTGTAGCTTATGACTTGTATTGCCCACCAGGCGCCCCTGCGATGCTGTGTTAGTTCTTTGACAACCAATGTTTTTCTGTTACAAAAATCACAAAGCCCCATTGTCATTAGAACAGTTTGGTTTGCTGTGTCTCATGGATGGCGTGATTTTAGTTTGCTGATACTTGCAGGATGTTTTGAAGAAGGGCACAGGTGGTTGGAAAAAGGTCGTCGGCGCATTTGGAGAGGACATTCTACTACCTAGTGGAGAAGTGGATAGGCCAAAATTGGGCCAGATAGTATTCTCTGATCCTGCTAAGCGTAAACTTCTTAACCGGTATATAATCTGATGCGAACTTTTCGAGGTTGTTATGTTAAAGCTACTACAGTTATTTGTATCCATCACACGAGGTCATTGTGAGCTTATCTCCTAACTTGTGGTTATTTAATGCTTTTGAAGGCTGTTGGCACCTTATATTTCCTCCGGTATCTTCCATGAGGTCCTAAAGCTATGGCTGAAAGGTTACAAAGTTATCCTCCTCGATATCCCTCTGTTGTTCGAGGCAAAAATGGATAGATGGACTAAGCCCATAATCGTTGTATGGGTCGATCAAGAAACACAGCTCCAGCGTCTCAAGGCCAGAGATAAAGTACCTGAGGAGGAAGCCAAAAACAAGATAAATGCACAGATGCCCCTCGATTTGAAGCGTGGTAAAGCAGACATTGTGATCGATAACAGTGGATCTCTAGAGGACTTGAATCAGCAGTTTCAGAAGGTTTTGCTTGTGGTTACCAGACCGTTGTCATGGAGGGAGTTCTTGCTATCCAGAAAAGGCGTTCTGTCGATTCTTGCAATTGTGGGATCAGTTGTTCTTGTGCACAGATTGCCGTCTGCCTTGTAGCTACGATATCGTCTGCAGCGTCTAGCACCATTAAGATGTATGACGCCAGAAACTACTGTCACTGTATGTATGCATGTTTTCATTTGTCAAGTATCAAATTAAGACTATACAAGTACAACAGTTCCTCCTAGGAGCAAGATTTACGCTAAGCGCCCTCCATCTGACCATATCTTTGGTTAAGTTTCACTCCAAATATTTGTCAATGGACCCTTGTTTCGTTTGATGCATCTTCTTGTCTGGTAAAAGCTAAGAAAAATTATTTAACGGCACTATCCTTCTCTCAAATCTCAATTTATGTGATAAGGGACAGGACACTCCCTGAACATATCATTCGTTACATGGCTCCCCTGATGAGAATAGGTACTGGCACGAAAAATATTTCCTCAGTTCATCCTATTCACAACTTTATATACTGCACATGGTTCGAATCGTTAGGCGCATTAGGGAAAACCTAGGTTTGGCATTGCAGTTGTTCGAATTGTTAGGCGGTTCCTATGATCTGTGACAGTGTCACAAACCAACCGACGACAAAGCTTAGCACATGACCTTACTCGTGTTCATGTGCGTGATCATGAACATTTATGATTCAACCGACTTCCTTTTAATCCTGCTACCTGGAATAATGAATAATCATCCTGCTAGACATGGAAAAGTTCACACAAAGGACTGTTTGGGAATATAGCTTCTCAAACAAAAGCACGCTTGATGCTAATCTGAGCACGAGTATCCTTATTGCTTCAAGGTTCAGAGATAGCTCAACATGATAATCAACTGAAACAAGAACGGGAACACGAGAAACTACAATATTGCTCCAAGGTTCAGAGACAGATAATCAACATGATAATCAACTGAAACCCGAACGGGTACACCAGAAACTACCTATCCTAAAATACACATTCACAAAAGCTCTTCTTCAGGAGGAGTGAATAAACCTAAAGATTCAGTCAAAAGATAACAAAAAACAAGAGAACCCGACAAGCCTTTCTGAATCAATCGAATCCATCTCACCATCAGAAACATAAATCATAAATCCATGTTCTCGCCAAGGTGATAGCACTATCCCATTCATATTGCCATCTGGTCTCCAAAATTGCGGAACACAATGATGGAGCCAACGAAGAGACCGAAAGCTCGGAGCAATTTCTGCAAACAAAGCGTGGGAGAAGTGCAAATTAATCTCTCATGTCCTAATAAACAGCACTCAATAAGATAAATTAAATTATACTTTATATGCACAGAAAATCATAATCACAATATCAAAATCATCAAGGATTGGAACAAAATAAGTTTTCATGTGACATGATTTCTGCCACAAATGCCATCACCTAGACAGTGGGGGTTTTGAGACCACAACGGTTTGAAAAGCAATTTTAAACCGCTTTTATGGCAACTTTGCACTGTCTTTGGAGAGGGATAATAAGAGGGAGGGAAATATAACTGTTACGACACTTCGATTATAGAGCTGCACATCGTCCTTTGCATAGCAGTATGAGCGATCTGAATTATCCAGTTGGGTATCTACCCACCGCCGAATCACTCCCATATCTTGATGCAGCGAATGGTTTTAAGTTACACAAAGCAGCAGTACACATGAACAAATAGTGGAATTCTTGTTCGAAGTTGATGGCAAATAGTTATATCCTTGTGGTGGACGAAGCTATGAGAACAAAGGATGACTACGTCTTGTATTGTGGTATCATTGTGCTCAAGTTATGATCACAGTTTGATCATCATACAGCACATTCATAGAGGCCAAATCTTTCCGTCTTCGACATGTCACATCTATATTAGAGAATGATACTGTAATCCCAAGAGGACCGTTCTGATTTTCATTATTTTAGCAGAATAATCCCGCAGGTGTGGGGTGTGTGGAGGGCATCCGTGCATAGGTGATGTACACAAACTGTTTGCTGATATCCTCGTCGAACCCTAACCTTACGGTTAGGAGAGTTACTATATACAAAAATCTCAGAATCACACACATCTCACAATGCACATTATCTCACGATCCACATTGCCCTTTGATCTCTCCGCTTCACTCACACTTTCCCACCCACATTATTCCCTCTCAGGCTCTCGCCACACCCACAAGCACGACGATCTCCAAAACCTAAACACAATAATCACCAACTCCAAAAACTCGCACACGAATTGGCACAAAATTCAAACCCATTAAACCCCAATACAATTACAAGAACAAAACACAGCGACTCGAATTGAGGGTGGGGTGGTGTCACAGTTGGGTACCTTGTTGAGAGCCCAGTTTTGTTCGTCTTGGACCTGAGTGTGCCACACCTGTTTCACTTTCTCGAGAGAGAGCAACTTATCCGCCATTGTTGTTTGGGTTGATTGATTGATTGAAGTGAAAAAGGGGAAAGTGGGCTAGGGTTGGGGGAGGAGGCAGCGGCGGTGATATAGAGTCACGAGTACATTAAACGTTTTATGAGGCACTGACTCATCCCGTTCCAAGGCAGATGGACATTTTGATGATGTATTTTTGGGATGTGAATTTTGATTAATATTATTATATAATTAAATATTATGTTTATAAAAATATTTTATAATATCAATCTAAATTTTGAATAATGTCTAGGGTTATAAATGAGTCGAAATTGTTTGTGAATTCATTTGGTTCGATTCGATAAAAATTCGACTTGAGTATAGTTTATTAATGTCATAAGTAAAGCTTTAACTTAATTTTAATCTCGTAAAATTAAATAAGTTAAGTTTAAGCCATCCATAATTCGACTTGATAGGCTCACGAGGTGGCTCATGTATAAGCTCATGAGTCGGCTCGATTAAAGGTTTGTTTATGACTCGAATTATATATATGTATAATATTTAATTTTCATAATTATATACATAATATAATTAATATATTTTGTATAAATTTATTTTTCATAAAGTTTTTAGGTTGTGATTTATATATGTATGAATATAAGTCTTGTTTTTATTTCAAATCACGTCTAATTGTCTCGCAATATGTATTAGGTTGAAGTATATAATTTATCATTGATGTTTCATAATTTATCATTGATATTTCATAATAAATTTATCAAAAACTATGTTTGATCATTATTATTAAATTAAAACATTATAAATTTAACAAAATGATAATAATTATTCTAGAACAGAAATAATAGAACTAACTGACCCTTAACCAATGGGACTTGTACGAAAGGAGTACCTTATGCCAACAGGCCAATCGGGTGACTGGCGCAATCAGATAACGAAATCGGGGAGGAGCCCTTTCATCCATCAATACAACGAACAAGCTTTTTACTCCCCTGAGCTCGCTCAGTTTCTTTGCCATGGCAGCAGCTCCAGCAGCAACTGGGAGCACCAGCACCAGAGTATCAGTCCCTTTCTTCAACCCATCACGGCCAAGATTCAGTAACAATGGAAGGAGAGGAGGAGCTGGGTTCAATTCTCCAATATCAGTGCTCATGGTTCAGTCCATGGCCACCAAGTCTTCGGGTTCCTCGGGCACCCGATCCACGACGTCGGGCAAGGTCGATCTCCTTGATTCTCACTGCTTGCTAGTTAGTTCTTTATGTTTGTTGTTCTTGTATATCGGTGTGCTGGATTTAGTTGATCGTTTGAGCGGAGGGGGGTTCGGTGACCAATTAGAGGGTTGGTGTCGGGTTTGACAGTGGGTCGTAAAGACGTTGTCATTAATCCGGACGGTAGGTGTCGGGTTTGAAAGCGGGTCGTAAAGACGTCGATTAATCCGCAGAGTAAGTTTGATCTGTTGATCAGCCACTCGGTAGTTCTGGATGAAACAATGTTTTGGAGGTTGCTCTGAACATGAGCTATGGGATAACTTTGATCTATTGATTAGGAACAGCTATCAACAAGGTTCTAATCTTTGGGTTCAATTCTGTGCAAACAGGTGCTTTTGTTGAGTAAGCAAGTGGTTACTTGCTTGTTTTGTTTTTGTATATGAGGACATTATGGAGCAATCTTTTTGTTAGGGTAAGAGTATGTGCATATCTCGTTCTCTCTGTATCCTGTCGATGATGGGAAATATCTAACTTGTTGTCGTTCAATAAGCAAGTGAGATTCTTGGGAAGTTTTAATTTGACCAAGCTCGATTTCGTTGATAACTAAACAATGCACTTATGTTGAAAGTCCTAGCAAACAAACTTGATTTTCAATCAAGCGTGTTTATTGTAACAAAGTTGTTCTTTAGGCGTTATGCCATGTTAGTGTATGTAGCGAATACAACTCTTTCAGTGTGATGAACATATGAGATAGGCCCGTATGTGACTGGAAAACATGGATTGGTGTTGTTGTTGTTCATATGAGATAGGCCCTGTATGTGGCAGGAAAACCACGGGAATAAAGAATAAACATCTATCAGAAAGAGTCGGTCGCAATAGCTAACGCTAATGAATCGTGATTTATCTTATTGCTTCCGAAATCTGAAGTTTTCCTGCGATTAGACGCCTTTTTGGTTCTTACATAACTACTTACTTCGAGCTATATATGTATGATTATCTACCTGCTTGTAACACAGGCTGCGTCAGTCTTCCCAGTTGGCGAGCCAGGTTCGAGCACCATATCCCGCTCGGGCGCACCACCAATCAAACTCCTGACAAGGGTGGAGCAGCTCAGGCTCCTAACCAAAGCAGAAAAAGCCGGCCTACTCTCCGCTGCAGAGAAGTTGGGACTCTCCCTCTCGACGATAGAGCAATTAGGACTGCTCTCTAAGGCCGAGGAGCTTGGGATCCTGTCAGCCGCTACAAATCCAGGAACCCCATCGACTCTCTTGAGCCTCAGCTTGGCGCTACTCGTGTTAGGTCCTGTGTTTGTTTACTTCATGCCGGAGGATTACCCTTGGGAAGTGGCCGTGCAGGCTGTGGTTGCGATATTGTGTGTCATCGGAGGATCTGCAGCTTTCGCTGCTTCGAATCTTGTAGCTGATCTGCAGAAATCAAACTAGAGATTGCCTGGTGATCAGTGTATAAGTGGAGTATGAGGTGGATTACCCCGAAAGTGTATAAGAGATCCAAGTCGATCTTGATATTTGAGTTCTTTGGTTAAACTTATCAGATTCTTTTGGTATAACACTGGAAAGTAATTGTACATCGTAGCTTGTAATCGAACGCCATAGCACATTTCTCTAGTCGAAGCCTAATGTTAATGCCAATAACCAAACAAATGTAAACACATCAAGAGAAAAATATGAGATAACATGGACATCAGCATTACAATTTATAATCGTTTAGCCGATCCTCTTTCCAATAATGATCGAGTACAACGAACTAGGTAATGTTCACATCCAAAAAAACATACTCTCGTGTAGATAATCTAACATTAGCGCGACAAAGCGGGCAAGTTTGGCTCTTGTCCAAGAGCCATTTCAGAACACAGCTACTGTGAAAGAGATGCGAGCATGGAAGCTGCAAAGACGTTTGCTCCTCGCCATACTCATCTAAGCAAATGGCGCAACTCTCTGGCCTCATCCTATACACCAATCTCACCAAATCACTCTTCAGAACCGCCGGACCTGACATCTCGCAAACATGAAAAGTTGACACCAGTTGTGTTATTTCAACATCAAAACACACCCCGTTGGAAACACAGGGTCGGCGTGTATGATAAGCATTGCCCATGAAGGGTACTGCATTGAGTGTGATTTTCTTGAGAATGCAAGATACAACGCCGTCAGGGAGTTTCCATCTAATGAGACATCGAATTACTGGCGCCCACGCAACATCAACATCATAGAAGTCATCGAAGGAGATATTAATCGACCATTGTCGTGGAGGATCCTTATAGGGAATACCAATATGGCAGGCACTTTTGCCTGCACGAAACTGATCAAAGTGCTGATAAAGACGACATTCATCCCATAGTGTAAGCTTGAAAACAAAGCAGAAGACGTTGTGTTGCATGTCGCAATCTACTCTTTCATCGATCTTGCAATAATAGGTCGGATGGCTGGGAAGTCGTCGATGAATGTACCTCATGGTTTCTCGCTAGAACAAGCTCTGTTAATGAAACACGCGAAGAAAGCTATGAACCAACAAGCTGAGGAAACAGCAAAAGTGATAATAGACTAATCTATCAAGGGTCGTCGAGAAAAACTTGATTAGTCTTATCTGACGCTAGAAAGAAAAACAATAAAAAGAAGCTTGAGCTGTACTTAATTTATAATTATTAAAACTGGGTGCCTTGTCAAGACGCGTTCTCAATGTCATATACTGTATCATAGACAAAAAACGATCGAACACATAGAGCGAATTGGAGGACTCAAGATGCAGGGAGGGTAGAATGCTTTGAGGAACCTCAAGGTATATATATATAGTAGAATAGCTAGCTCACTTTTAAAATCTTTTTCATATGATAAAAAATTAGTACACCTAAACGGGAAAAAAATACTACAATGATTTAATGACATTATATCTTCAAAGAAATCAAATTAATTAAGTTTCGGAGTCATACTCAGATTTTGATAAACTAATTTAGCAATGGACGATGGGTTGATATAAGATAGGATAAAAATATCTTCAATGACTTAGAAGATAGGAGTAATTGTGAGATATTTCATTGTAAATATTAATATTGCAAGATATATTTGAAATAATAACGATTGGTTGCTGTGTTTATTAACGTCACCAGCAAGTACAAGAGACCAAGGCTGAAGTATTATGCATTCAGTTAATCACAACAAGGTCCATGTATCAAACCAGTCACGCAGAAGTTGGCATTGGACTTTGTAGTGGGATCGCCTTCCTCCAGCACCCGCCACGGATCACAATCCGCCACCCAAAGCCACCTCCACCCGACTCCAACACGAGCACCATCACTGCCAAGACACAGCCCAAACCCCGCGACTAATCACCAGTTCACCACCAGAACAACAATTGCCATTGATTGTTATAGCAGTATGAAGAAAAGCCTACACAGAAGTAAGTAAAACGGACAATCCGACTATCAAGTAGATCAATTATCAAGATTCAAATGCACCAAATGCCATTCTGAAAGTTTGAACCCGATTATAATTCTCTGTACTGTCTACGAGATCATTATTAAACTGTCAGCTGATATTACACCTTACATACTCATCCCACCTACAGAAAGACAGACGTCCTATGCAACACGCTTGTTTCGTTCGAACCCGGACAGAAGTATGAACCTAACATAAATTATAATGTCATCCTGCAGCCAAGGTCACATAAATTATAATGTCATCCTGCAGCCAAGGTCAGAACCGTCCTCGACGAAACCGTAGCCATGCTAATAAAGCACTGTTGCACCTCCCAAATGGGTGGATCCTGATACTTGAGGATCTCCCTGCTAATAAAGCCACTGTTGCACCTCCCAAATGAGTGGATCCTGATACTTGAGGATCTCCCTGCTAATAAAGCCACTGTTGCACCTCCCAAATGGGTGGATCCTGATACTTGAGGATCTCCCTGTAAGAGCAGAAAATTTTACATCATTTGCAAAAGTTTATGGATGGTTTGATGCTAAAAAGAAATGGGTGTAAAGCGTAAACTTATGGGGCTGCACCGCCCATTCATCTTGGCTTGGAACATTTTCTCACCAGTTTAGACAGTTGACAACCTCTTCGCACGTTACAACCTGTTGAACTTGGCTAAAATCAGAATGCACTTTGCTGGTTTGTTCGTACTTCATAGAACCAAGTTGAGCAATTTGTGTTATCCATGGGTCCCGACTCCACATGAGAAGGAAAAAGGTTTACTCCTAGGCTTAATCCTAACTGTGTCAACAAGAAGTCAGGTAAATGACAAAGAAAAACATAGGCAATTTTCAGTACCTAATGATTTCCAGCTTAATGCGTATTGAACTCCAATCGAGGATTCCCTCACCACCCAGAATCTAGATTTTTACGTAGAACTGGAAAATCAATCTTCATATGAATAAGACATGGACTACATGATATTCTTGTACATCAAAATGAACTATGGTGGTTATTTCTTTGACTAATGGAAATCGATTTTCACATCTTCCAAAGGGCTAGAAGGAACAACCCATAGAGGCAAAAGGAAAATAAGTATTAAGCATATAGATCCTGTTTTAAGTTGATTGATTGCCATAGTGCGACTTCAATTCATATTCAACGTACCTCAATTATCCTTAGCACGTCCGACCCAATGAGATAGATCCCCTACAATGACAGAATTCAGAATTAGATTCACAATTAGAATTTGCAATCAGATATAACACAAAAAATAGATTTTCCTCTTTAAGGGGGCAATGATGGAGGAAGCTTACCAAAAATATGGCAGGAACTGGAATTAGGAAATTTATGTAGAGAGTCGCCCTGGGGAACATGAATATGTTGAGAAGTATGATGGCATTCACAGCCCTGCTTGCTCCCTAAACATAGAAAAAGGACACAAATTATAGATAAGTCTTATACTCTTCAATATGTCAGAGCTCATGCATCAAATGGATAGAGAACACTCATATAACCCATAATCAATCAATGAGAAACTGAAGGATGTCGAGATCAGATTGGCACTTAAACACACACATTCCAAGATGCTTTTGCCCAATGGCAAAAATTTCTGTTTTTCGAATTACAGTCACCTAAATGCAAATGCCATGAGAGTGATCGTGAGGAGGAAGTTTCCCACTTGAGTAATACACTTGGGAACAAGCAAAGATTTTTTATTTTTTCCTTTACAACCCAACATTAAGTTTTTCTTCCTGGCTTAACATGCCATATCAACCTCATAGAAAAGGCGCATCTCTTTCCAACAGCGACAGTTCCATAGCCATGCTTTGGCTTTGATAAGTCTCCTACAAAGTTATATTAACATAGAGAAGTGGAGAGGTTCTGGCAGCATAAAATACCAGTGCAGGAACACTAGATGGATTCAGATCCCACATTCGTCGCTCCTGTAGAAAACAGATAAAATACATCATCTAAACCATCATAGCATCAAAATTACTGCTGCTACTCAGATTATGGAATTTAATAGCAGCGACATTATGCATTCAAATCTTTGTGCTTGGGGCAATGACGCAGCTAGTGAAGTAATAACCGAGGCGCAACAATTGCTGGTTGAAAACTATTTCCATTATGCATTCAAAAAAAAATGTGTTGTTGGATAAGCACCTTCAAAAACTTTGCAAGAAAAGCGTGATGCACAAGGTAGAATACTGAACCAGCAAGAGCTCTGGCAAAATACAACTTCAGCAAAGTCTCAGGACCAAAGGTTCTTCCAATCTGCAAGTCACCGGATAGTGAACACCAGAAGCAGCACAAAGGGCAAAGCTAGTTTGCAATGGTTGTAGAGTGGAAAAAAGGGACACAAATGAATTTTAAACCACAGACGATGAAATGTGATACTTTAGGAGCAAAATCGCCAAAGGAACAGTGAACACCGTCTGTTTACCTCTCTCCCAGAAGAGCCTGACCCTGAGCTTAAAGTTAAAGCAATACAAAGAGTAACAGAGTCCAACATTAATTGCTATAATCCTCTATCATGGCAACTGCTATGTCCAGGAAACGGAGTCTGTAAGGTATCTCATATCCTAAAATGATGTACGAAATAGCCTCCTACTTGATATGACTTCGTCAGTTTTCTACATATGAACCACCCCGCCTTTTCATGATTTGCTGTTAAAACCCGTATGATGAAGTAAGAAAGATATCCATAGCCTAGTGCATCATCCATTCTATCAACAGTTCTAACTAGTAGATTCGTCGATTCTTCTCTGACTGGTATATGTAGCTAAGCCACAGAATAAACAACAAAGTAGATAAAGATAAAATGAATGCAACAAACAAAGCAACATGATTTCACATACTGGTTCCGAAGAAGTAAAGTCAACCATATTGGATGCAAGGTGGAAGAAATCTACATGACTGACAGCAGAAGTTATCAACGTGTGAACACGACCACTTTTAAAATTGTCCACTGAAACCTGCGTCCAAACAACATGCTATCCGAGAGTAACAAGCAAATAACACTACATTGAATTCCTCGAGAACACATCCACTTCAAGCCATCAGGCATCAACCACAAGAAGTATCCTGACTAATATTCTGCTAATCTATAACGTATAAAAAAACTCACCGTAAAATGTTTTTCCATAAACTTGTGGTCTTTTATTCACCACAAGAAGAAAACGGCAGCATTTGCTGCAATCAATCCATACACTACACCATCTGTCGTGAGATTTGAGGTCCAAGACCTCCTGGAAAAGAAGTTAGTTGCTTCGCGTGAAGATGACGGATACTATAGAAACTAAAGAGATGTTCAGAAGTGATTGAGAACTTCCATAAAGCCGAAACACATTCTAACCCAGCTGGGTTATTTTTACCATAATTAATTCTGACTTCAACAGCTTCCCACTAACACATTAACATTTTCTAAATCCATGACTCATGAAACGCTCACTGTTTTAAGGTTTTAAGATAATACATATTCCTAACTTTGGACAATTGTAAGATATAGGAAAATGACCACATTGTATCCAAGCAGCGTATCCGATGTAACGGGAGCAGAATACAAGAGCTAGAAACCAACAAGATAAAATCCGCTAAATCAAAACCAAGATAAAATCCTCTAAATCAAAACCCTCACCATCCAAAAGCAAAAACCAATACGACCAAAAACACCTTGAACCCATAAACCCTCCCCTCCCAAAAACACAACTTGCCATCACCAGAATCGAAATTGATCAACAATTTGCTATTGGGAACATATTCATCTCAATAACTGAAACCGAAATGGACAAACAAAAGACAAAAAATCAAAAACCCTAATTTCAAAACCTTTCTACCCATAAACCGTTCACCGCCATCACCAAAATCAAAATCAACCCACAACTCCCTTTCACGAACACATTCATCCCAGACACATAAACCAAAAACCAACCAACAAAAACAAAACCCTCACCCGTAAACCCCATAAACCCTAACCACGAAAAACCCCATAAACCCTACCCAACCAAAACCCAAACCCTAATCCCAAAAACCCCATAAACCCTAACCACGCAAAAACCCAAACCCTAATCCCAAAACCCAATAAACCCGAACAACCCAAAACCCGATAAACCCGAACAACCCAGAACACAAATCCTAATCCTCACCACCATCGACGCTTATTCCTCTGATATCAATCCTCATTATACTGCCACTTCCTCCCTTGCCACGGACTCGACGCAACCCGAGAAACCAACCCGTTTTCCCATATTGCCCCTCCACAGCTGCCCCTTCTCGTGTTCAATGTTATCAAAAGGAGTTGTTTTGGGGGGATTGAGGAGGAGTTTGCGGGTTTTGGTGATGAGTCTCTGCATTTTTTGGATTGGTGTTTTGATTAAAGTGAGGATTTGGGAAAAGGGGTTTTCTGGTTTTGGCCATGGATGGACTTGTTCAACATGAAGAAGTCATGAGAAAAGGTCCGGTGTTTTTTTTTTGGGAAACATGGATCATTGCGTAATATTGACAAAACAAGATTATAAAATTTTGTTATTTTTAATTGAGAGTGCTAATCACATGCTCGAAAAAATACAATCTAGCCCGTCTTTAAATTTATTTCCATCGTTATCCTTCTCAACATAATTTTATTTTTTGTTTCACAAAATATATTTAAGCATTAATAATTTTTATTTTAATATGACAAATAAAAATATCAAATATAAAATTATAAGCTATGCAACGATATTTATCAAACGAGACTAATATTATATAAAAAAGATAAAATTTTCAAATATTTAATTAATACAAATTATTTATATAATACTTATAAATCAATTGACATATATGCAAAGTTTACATTTTTTTTTCACCTACATTTATAATTATGTTATATTTTTTAAAGTATATATTTATAACATATATTTATCTATTAAACAACACTTAATGCGTGCTATAAGAAATTAATCAAAGATGAAAAAAGACGACTTGATAAAAATAAAATATGAGAAATTTGAAAAAATCTAGAAAACCAAAACCAAAAAATATAAATTTGTACGAGTTGTGATAAATAATTAAAAGAAAAACATTATAAATATATAAATAGTATCAACTATTATTATCATTTTCATATTAGTATATTTTAATATAAATCATTTTTTAATGTCCTTATATTCATGTTTCTATATCTTTTCATTTTTGTAGCACATATATAAGTCATTTATTTATTCAATAATCCTCCATTTATTAATTTAATCCTTATTCATTGAAATATTTATTAAAAAATGTGTGTGTGTTTGCCGGGGAAAAGGGGTACCAGGGAGTGGGGTGGTGTGAAGTGGGATCAAAGGGGTAGTTTTGTTAATTTCAAGGAGGGCGTAAGATTTGAGAGGTGTGAGTAACAATTCACTTCTTAATTTACACTTGATGAATGTTGAAGCAGTGTTCTTTTCCACACCTGTAAGTGTGCCCGATCGATGAATTCGGTGATGTACTGTCTCGTCTTGATTTAAGTTTAGTTGTGATTATGCGACTGGGTGGTTATTATGAGGATAGTGTGCTTCAAAGAAAATGTTGTCATTAACATGGTTTTAAGTTTAAAAGAAACAAATCCTCAACCCATCTATTACATTTTTTTTTTCTGTTCACATTATATGGAGTATAAAATACTAATGAAATAAGGATAAATCCCGAATAAAAATGATTAATTATAATTTTTTTATAATTTTATTGATCATTATGAAATATATATATTTTGAAATGAGTCTTTTTATTTTGGATTTAGTCATTTTCATATTAATGATGATCATATATGTTTTGTTGAATCAGATTGAAATTTTAAATATTTAGACATTCTATATTATGATAAATTGAATTATTTAAATAATTATTATTTTTTAATGATAAAATAATGAAATAAACATAATAATAATAAAAAAAATAATCATTATAAATCAAAGAAAGAGTGCAATTGGGAAGCAAAAACACCAAACGTGGAGGATTGGACAAGAACACGTTGGGATTCAAGGAATAGAGCACGGGAAGTGAGGAAAAAAATATTCATTAGATGGGGCCCAGACGTGGAAAGAAGCAGCGACCATTTCATATTTTTCATGTTGACCACCGTTTACACATAATTCTCCGTTAAATAATGAATGCTAATATCATAATCTTCCCATTATGTCTAAACATTCTGAATAACACAACATACATCTATCTCAATCAGAACAACAAGATCATGAACCGATGTCATAACTTCGAACTACAAAAATATTCATTATCACTAGCATAACTTTGACATCTGTGTCAAATCAAGAACTATTATATCATGAATTAATGTCATCACTTTGAGCACGATATCTGCGGGTTCTACTAAGGTTAATTGTAATATCCCCGAATTTCGGATATATTTCTATAATTAAAAAGTATCTAACCGTCTCAAGATCGTTATTTATTTTTAAGTTTAAATTAGGATCTTAGGGATAGTTTGATCGATTGGATTAACCTGAAAATATTTAAATCGTGAACAACATGATAACTACTCCCTATGCTCAGTTGAGAGCAGGGCCGGAGAAAAAGTTTTATGCATCTCGGTTACATATGTTTGGATGAATCTTAGGTTATACTAGGGCTGAATCCGTAAATAGAAAAAGGACAAGTGCTTCTCGTCTTCGTCTTCCCTTCTGTCATCGTATGACAGCATCATGGAACGCTCGACCACGACGAGATCCGGCAACACCCCATCCCTGTCAACCTTCCCCGACGCCGGAATCAATCACCCACGGCCGGCGACGACGGCCGCGCATGACGATGTGTGCTGTCGACTAATCGACAAAACTGCAACCGCTTCTTGGAAGATCATCCCTTATGTGTACACCGACAACAAGAATGCGAGGGTAATCACAGCGATCATAGAAAAAGCGAGGAGACGGATCACTGTCCTTGGTCCGCTGTTTGGTAGCCATGGGTAGGCATCAGGAGGCGGCATGACACAGTTGTCGCCATTGAAATATAACCTTCGTGGAAACGCCCATCCTTTATCAAATGTGAAAGTCGATTGGTCTTTGCGAAAGAGCAGCTCCGACTGCACGTTCCCAAGAGGGCCGGCTTGGGATAGAAGATCATTGTAGAACTTTATTCCCCATAACATGGCTGTATCATCTACCATGCACGAACAAAGGTTCAAATCATGATAGATGAAATGATAATGATAGCAGCTTCAAGTTTGCAAGCTTACAGAGTGACGAATGCTTACTCAAAACATCATAAGGGGTCAGAGATTTATAGTTGAAGCTGAATGAGGTTGTGAGATCATCGAAGTTGGGATGCTGCACGACAATATTCCACTGCGTGTAGTTCATCCTATAGTTGAAGTTCGTGATCGTCACCTTCACCCGCCAGTAATCCTTGTAGTTGGTCTTGACATGCCAATGGATTCGAATAGGGCACATATGGCGAGTGCATTGAACAAGAGGCGGCACATAGGATGTTGTAGGGGTCGAAACAGCTGAAGCTAAATATGGAGCTCCTGACCTGCAATTTCGACAAACCATCACGTCAAGAAGAGATCATCATCAAATCAAACTTTCCAAGAGGATATTACTGAGAAGCAAATCACGTACTCCACGCAGCTCCCTGGCTGGGTGTAGTTTTGGCAACCACAAGCACAAGTCGGGCATGGTACCAGGGTATCGTTATAGAACGATGAAAGCGAAACACAACAAGTCGGAGTCTTCTGAGAGAGGAATTGGGAGTATGTGCAAGTAACATTCCAGGTCACTGCAGGTTACGAAATCAAGCCAATCAATCAGTCTGTTTCGGAGTCGAAATTGGTAAGAGTAAACACATTTGGTAAGAGAGGACGTAAACTGAAAACAAAAAAGGGATCAGAAAAGTCGATAATACGTGGGAATTGATTCCAAGGTGGATTAGGTAGTAGTATGTCTTGAACTTTGGAAGACTTACTCAAAGCCTGAGTGACTCGTCGTTTATCAGAAGTCACGAACGTAGTCGGCTTCACAATCTTGGCAGGGCCACAAGTGTAACCAGGGCCAGGCGCCAACAACGTGAAATTCCTTGGCAACTTAACAGTCTTATTAGTCGTTCCCGCCTGTCCTACACTCACCTGGAACGAACTAGCTGCATTGGTAGGATCCTGAACCCACGAGTTCCGCACCCCGGCTTTGCAACAGTTAGCAATCTGCTGATTGTAAGGCGTGCCTGGCAACAAGTCGACGACTAACGGGTTCTTCTTGCAACAATGAGGAACGTTTCCTTTGAACTTAGAGCAATCGCCCTGCTCCGTCGTCTGACTTCCCACCATGCTCCAGATAACTTCCTTCCTTGCCCATGACCATCCGAGGGACCATCCTGGTGCCTGAATGTGGCGATATGCCTGGAAGTTGAAGATCGTAACAACAGCCTGCAGGAAATATACGATACATAGGATCGCATTATATGTTATGATGCGAGAGTTCATGCACTTGGTCAAAACTCATAGTTAAGCATATGAATGATAGTATCTATATCTGAACCCAAATGTTTAAGCGGATCAGAGCCAACAAATACTTGCAACATAGCCATCAGGAGTCCAGCTCATGACATCCCATTTTATTGTAATGTTTCCTGTCGGATCCAATGGATCATATGCATCTGCAAGAAACACCATTCCAAGACAATAAAATAAACAATAAAAAATTTGATAAGCTTGGACTTTGTCGCAATTCAGATTCAATCATTCAAACCAGTGTCAGTAAACAAGTACTTAAATAAATGAGCCACTGATCAGAAGCTCATAAGTACGGATTCTTCACGGAATTCCATTTTACGTATTTATAGGTGCAAACTTAAGAAAATGCATCCTGTGTATTATGAGTTAAGGTTTAACCTTTCACCACATAGTTACAACTGTATGACTTCTTATCACTAAAACTAGCAATCGAGTTAGAATGAATGACTGCTTGAATGTTGTAGAGCTATCATGACCTTAGTATCTTCACAATCTCCCAAGTTAAACAAATTTGGCAAGCCAAACAAGTTAAACACTAACTCTATAATTTCCCAATCTAAATAAACATGATTAACCATAGAAGGAAAATTAACCCGAGACGAAGAAATCGCACCTGTTGAGCTAAAAGCAAAACAGAAAAGCAACAACAATACCACAATCCAGTTAGTCAAGCTTCTTATTCTTCCTGTACTCGCATTGCTGGATCCGTTGCTTTTGAATCCTGCTCTGCACGGATCCATTTTTTTTATTCTATGACGAGAAAGATCACAGGAGTCTGAGCCGAGATAAACGTGCTTTACGTGGGGAGTAATACGATTGTCAAGCTCGAAGGGCTAGAAGAGCTTATCAGGGAAGAGGCACACTGAAAGAGAGGTGGGAAAAAATGGAGAATGGAGGAATGGATCCAGTTGGGCTTCTTTGGCATGGGTTCGGCGTCATGGAGATGGTAGTTAGAGAGGCAACGTGCATTCCCTGTCACTCTTGAATGACATAAATGCCCTCACAAACATGGCAAAAGTAACGAATAAATTTATCGAGAAAAACTTTGGGTTAAACTATACCGCCGTAAACTCGACTCATTATGTATCGTTATAAGATTATTTAATTGGTTGTTTTTATTTTTATCATTATTTTTATCTTGAAGGAGTTGGAGGCGAGATGTTTCTATACTAATATGAATGTCGTGTAACAACTCGATCTTATTATAAATGGATGAGAATGATTACATCGACATCTAGAAAATTAGGTGCGTTTGATCTTTATGTCGTATTGCCAAAATTATTTCTACAAGGGAAAATATCCAAGGTTTGCACGAGTGGGACCTCAGTGAAGAAATATCAGCAAATTATTTTCCAGCTTGCATTATCTCTCTGTCGGTGGTGAGGGTATAATTGGAAAAGAACAGAAAAAGGAGAAAGGGACATGTACTCATCGTCCTTTTCTCAACTAGCAGTATTTTATACTGGGAAAATGAAATGGAGGATTTCGGTGGTATTGCATTTTCTATATTTTGATCATTTGATGTGTTTTTCTTACAGTAATCCATCAACACTTAAAACTCTAAAACATCGTTTACTGAGACCGAGTCCTCTTATCATTATACTTCCTCCCCCGTCGGTATTTTATGAGTTCAAAATTAATTATTTTTTTTGTTTTAAGATTATTATAATATTTTGATATATATATATCGTTATAAAATTTGACACGTATATAATAACGATTAAATATAATTTTTTATAAATTTATTATGAAACATCAATAAATGTATAGGTAACGTGTTTCAATCTAATATATATTATGGGATGATCACATATTTAATATGAAAATAAGACTTATATTTATGTATATAAAATAATATAAATAATTATATATTATAATTATTATAGGACGTAGGGCGTATATTTTCTCCATCTCATATAGTTTATATCATTTTATCATCTATGGATGTCTTTTTTTTTTATAATATTTTTATTTTTGGAATGTTACATGTGGTGAGGAATTAAAAAAAAGGGAAGAGATAAATAAATATGTAGTGAATTAAAATTGAAAAGGAAAGAAAATGGATCTAAATTTATGTGTCAAAAATAAATATTATAAGACAGAGGGAGTAACATTTTTTAATGTTAATCCTAATATAAATATAATATTTTCATTTTTTTTCTTATTTGATAATCAATTTATATTAATGTAATCAAGTTATCTCATCATCTATTTCTTCTTCTTCTTTCATTCTCTCTCATAAAACACATTTACAACTCACTACCACTAAAAATATATATTTTCTTCATCAAATTTTATAAAAATTCAATACACATATAAAATTAAGTGTCGGATCAAACTATTTTACTTAAATTGGGACAGAGATAATATAATAAATCCACTTGTATGAGAATTTAGATGTATATTGAATTTTTAAGTAAAGATTTTTCATTCTTGAAGGTTCGTGAGAGGAAAAAGAAAGAAAGAAAATGAAAATAGAAGTGGTAGTTGGATGAATTGATATGATATAAAGTACTTTCTCCGTCCCGAAATAAATGAAACGTTTTGACTTTACATGCATGTCAATGTAAAGTTTGACACACGTATAGCGACATTTAAACGTTATTTTTTATAAATTTATCGTGAAATATCAATGGTTATGTAAATTATGTATTTCAACGTAATATATTTTGTTGGATGATTAGACGCGATTTGATTTGAAAATAAGACTTATATTCATGTGTATAAAATAATGCAATATATGTATATGTTGTAATTAATATGAGACATAAGGAGTACTCTATTTCCTCCGTCCCAATTAAGATAAAACCATTTTATCAGATACGCAGTTTTATGTGTGTTGAATTTTTATAAAATTTGATGAAGAAAGAGTATTTGTTTTAATGATAATAAGATTTATTATAACAATTGTTAAAGCAGATAATGAGTGTATTATAACAGATGATGATTGTTTTGATTTTTTTATGTGAAAAGGTTATTAAAATTGAAAAATATTGAAAATTTTGTAAGTAAATAGAGACAACACAATAAGAAAAATATTATATATATTATATAACGAAGAGAATAATTTTTATGGATCTTTCGAAAAAAATAAAATGTTTTTTATTTTATGGGATCAGGAAGTAATTATCATGTCATTAGCCATTATTGGTGATCCAGTTCTCTGTTATACTTCAAAAGCGAGATTGCACCCAAACAAGACGGTGTCTTCTAAAAGAAAATCCCGAAATTTTTTTTTATCTTTCAAAACAGCTCGATGCCCAACAAATTTTGATCCTCTAACCTCTTCTCATATTGGAGGATGAGTATGAGCTGCTTATCATGTAGGATACGGGTGATTGTTGATGAAGGACGAGCCCTCGAAAGGGTTACAGACAATGTTTTATAGATATTATAGCCCAATGCTGATTCCAACTCGGATTATTGTTATTATACAGCTATTACTAGTTTAACCACTTCCTGTCATATACATATCAGAAACATACATATCGCGAACCTATTTTCTCTAGCCGAGAACCTTGGATCAAGACAGTTAAGTTGCTAAAAGCTTCACATGCTACAAAATTGTCAGACTTCCCCATCGAGTCACGTTCCGTCACGGCATGACGTGATTGTTGATCGGTGGTTGGAGTCGCGGCTTACCATTGTCCCAGTGGTAATCCCTGTTAAGTAATGCTAATACAGCATCAGCAGCCTTAGCATGCCTGTCAGATTCCAGACTATGGAAGGAGTCATATCCTTGACGAGAAAGAGATTGCGATTTTACATAACTGGTGTCCTTGGGATTCAGGTCGGAGTCAACTTCTGGCGTGGCTTTTGTGTAACAGTTTTCATTCTCTACCTTTCTCTTGCCGTTATCATTGCTTGTCAATCCTTCTCCTGCGACGAAGTTGAGAAATGCCAGACTTAAGTTCCTTGGAAAATCAATTCCGGATAAACACATGAAAATGCAGGTGTTGCTGCAAATACATCAAAGACATTGATTTTCTCTATATTGTTTAAAAACTCTTATATCATAGAAAAGAAAAGAAAGAAAGGAAAAAACATACCCCACATATGCAGGGTGCGGGGGAATCCCGCTAAGTGCAGGGTATCAGGGAGGACATCTCTACATGAGAGAGATGTAGGCAGATTTTACCACTCATGCTTAGGGGGAGAACGGCTTACCACAAACTCCACTTGAAAAAAAAAAAAAAAAAAAACCACTCTCATATCATACTG
>LIEC01006500.1:42233-57971 GCA_001925005.1 Drosera capensis
AACATGTGAAAAAAAAAAAAAAAAAAGGTCAGGATCTACTAGCAGCACACAGTTGGCCGCTTTGTGTGACTCTGAATGTTTCCCCGAAAAGAAACTTACGAATACCTCGCAGCTAAATATGAGGGCACTTGGCACCATTCAATTCAGAGAAAGAAGCTTCATCCTAATAGGACTCCTGATAGCCTATAAGACTTTCGATTATTAACAGTAACGATATCTGATCCTTTCAGAGATCTGAAATTTAGAGCTCCGAGAATAAGTTTGATGAAGCTGTCTGGACCAAAAACTATGGCTCATCGATAAAAGACACGGTAGCCAGGTTACTATTCCTTCTATGTTGAACTACTGGCTGGTTTTCATCTTGCCATAGTGTAATTCCTTAATAGAAGAGACCGCACCTGAATTCTTCTCATCATCTGCCACTTTGTGCGCAGTTCCGTCTTCCTTTGAAACCTCTTTCAGCAGCATCCGCCTTCCTTTGAGCTGAAGGTTAACCGGTTCTGTACTTACTAATCCAAAGCAAAACAGAAGAGAAAGTCAATGAGCTATCTCATGGTTGCGCCAAGAAAATGCAAGTAGAGACCCCACATCTTCCAAAAGTAGCACAGAATCAACAATTGTCATCCTAAGGATGCATATTGGGTAAACCAGTTCAATACATGGATGAGCTAACAAACGTCCTATTTGAGGTAAAACATGTATATACTACCACGACATCACAACCTTAACTGAACATGACATACTCTGAACGCCCTTGGAAGGTCAGAACTCAATGGCGGAACCAAAAAACAGTTCTGGAGAGATAAAAATATACCTTCAATGTTTCGGAAAAGACGATCCCCTCTCGCTTCAAGAAGCAGAAGGATTAGAATAAAGCTGGTAATCCTGAAAGACGTCATAATTTGCTCTCTGCTTTCTTCTGTGATGTATGTGGCAGCAAAGATGAATCACTAGAAGGAGAATAAAAATAACGTCTAGGAGAACCGGTAAGCTTTATAGATCCAAACGTCCGTACAAAGATACTAATCCAGAAATTCCAGCTATGTCTCAGTGTTCAAGATATAGGATATATGAATTGCTGGGAATGTGAATCAACATGTGAAAGCCCAAGATTCGAAGCAGCTGTCGAAGACCAGTCCGATGAAAAGTCGGAAATCATGGTTTTGGTAACATCAAAGCAATGCAAGAAAGTGCACTTAAACAAAAAGGGTGTTGGTTATTTTATTGCATTTCATCCTACGATGCCAATAGGTGCCACTTTAAGTGGATAATTCATTGTCAATATACCTGATAAACCTTTAAATATAACCTTCAAAAGTTGGCCAACCATGAATTAGATGTCTGTGGTATATATACACTACAAGGCCATAACAGGACGTAATCAGACTCAACCTCCGAGGCATTTCAACAGGATTTGAACACTGACCACACAGATCAACGCCGCAATGGATTACAACTGAGGTGTTGCTGAGTTTGACCACAAGCAAGTGATAAACATCCAGTATTTGATACTCATGGAGATCAACAAAATAGCTCTTATCCCTATATGTGTGTCCTTTAAAGGCTTTAATATAGTATTGACCTGTACCCTTGTCTGTCAAATACTATAAGAATGTTTATTGAACTGGAACTTTACCGACTAATCAGTAAACTGAAATGTGCCCTGAAACCCAAGTTGCATTGGGAACTTTTCCTTAAACTGGGTGCAGCTAATTAGCTGGCAAAGCATACGGCAGTTGTTTCGAGCTTGGACAATTATTTGACCCATTCTTGAAAAAGCCGCTGTCGGCTTGACTTGTGTGAGACTATCATACGGATTCCCATATTGTAAACTTCTAATCTCGGGTATAAATCCCATTACATGGACTCAACCGCATGAATTTTCTTTCTCTGAATTATCTTAAGCGCCAATGCTTATGGTATGACATGTCTTCAGATCTTTTCTTCGAACCTTAAATCATATTTTGTTCACTCTCCATCTACAGAAATCGGTCATATCCGATCTTTGCCCCTGTCCTAGAATTGGCTAAGTCTTCTTAAATGATTTCGTATCATATTCTCTTCAAACTCATCTTTTGCTATACGAAAGAGAATCTCAACTCAAAGTTGTTGCCCCTTTCTCACCTAAAATGTTCATGGTGAAGCCCGAAGAGCACATATCATCACCACAGAAGAGCACTAAACAACAAAATTATCAGCTGGCAGTCCAAGTAAGAGAAGGTTGGGTATTCAAAAGCCAATGAACAATAACTATATAATATAAAAATATTTTGAGAACAAGCTCAAGGTAATGACTGAGAAAGGAAGAGAGTAGTCCCGTATAACAAAAGAAAAAAACAAGCTACGTACCTTCATAACTGACTAAAAATGGGCAAGAGTAATTGCTGTTATCCTGTTCAGTTAAGGTGCGGAAGCAGCAAAGCAGAACCATGTTATACAGAGCCGGCAGCTCAATTTCGAGTGACATCAACTCCACTAGTTCAATAGCTCATTGAAGTACATATCACCTGATAAAAATAAGAGCACTCATCTGAAGTTGCAGCAGCTAAACTGCAGAGGCCTAGACACTTGCCATAACTAATGTATAACTGCAAATCAAGGAAGACATACCATCGCATCGAGATGAAATCAGAGCCCTTACCCTCATGATGCATCAGTACTCTGTCCAGTGGAATATCTCGTCACCTAGTATACTTGGTTCCAACCCGACAGTCTCAGCCCATATCATGATACAAAGCTATCAAGTTCATTTTCTCGTTAGAACAAGTTTCATCCTCCTTTGCTGCTTGAACAATTACTTATCCTGCAAAATCATAGAGCAAGACTTAAAACATAAAGATCGACTGATTAAAGCATGCACGGGGTTCTTTTCTGACTTGACTCCTTGTACGTCCATAGTGAACTTCTACAATATCAAGATACTTATAGAAGTCACTCTTTCCTTGGTAAAAAATCTAAAGCCGCCACTCAAAAATCGAAGAGGTTACATTTCTCGCTACTAAGCAAGCTCCCTGCCAAACTACTGAAATCGCAACATCATAATCCCCATTGTCCTACACTGTAACGCCCCAAATTTTCCAGTTAAATAAATACCTGCCATGTGGCGTTACCGCCGCTCCAAAGTTCCATTTGAAGCAAGACGTCATGATTACAAGGGCTTAAGTATTCGAAACATAAGATACTAATAAGAAAGATCCAACTTACAAATTTTATTTTACATGACTTTCATATTTCTAAAGCAATATAAGCAATACGTTCCAGAAGACCAAATCTATTCCGCATCGCTAGGTAACGTTTTCTTCATCGAACTTTTATTACCTGAAACAAACATGTAACCGTGAGCTCGAAAGCTAAATAGCACAGGATACACATCCATCTCAGGAGTCTGGCATGCTTATTATATCATGCGTTTCCCATGCACAAACAGAATGCAATGCAATCGTCACCGAGCAATCAAATGCCAAGCTGGAATATATAATTAAACAAATATATATATGTATCCAAACAGGGTCATTACACAAGTGAACCAAATTGATCCGAGTTTCACCATCCTTTTTGTCTTTATTCTTTCACCGCCCTTTTATTATTATTAAGACTTTTCAAGTCTTCTTTCTCCGCATTTAGTCTTTATTAAGGATTTTACAGATTATTGACATGGGAAGAGTTACCATAAGAATCATTAATTGTTCTCTAGTATGGCCGTACTAGGAATAATTAATGAAGCAAGATGGTCACTGCAGTTGACCCAAGACGGTTAATGATAACCAAACACGGCCATCACTTGTTATGATGTCGCTGCGTGTACCCAATGAGGTTTCTCACCCGCCCCCAGCTAGTCTTTCACCCGTAACTCTTTCAGTCATTATTCTCGTCGAAATTTCTTCATCTTTAAGATTTCAGGACTCTCCGATACCTTCTTGTATCACGAAATAAATCATTTTAATCTTTATGTACAGCAGGTGACTGTCACGGCGTTCATATTCTTATCTTTTCATCTTACTTATCCTTGAGGATAATAGAAATAATTCCGTCATATCCTGTAGGGTCAGGTATTTACATACACAAAACAACAGCGTTCAATTTCTCCCATACTGATAAGAAACATACCATATGATTCGACTATTACCATGAGCACCAGCTTTTCTCGACATGCCGATATGACATCATTTTAATCAACAAGCAAGCACGTTCCTTTTCTACAAAGTTGAAATTCAAAAAAGTACTCTTTCATCTTTCTATAATGAACAGCATTGATATTATAACATATTTGATTTCTAATATGATATCAAAACCGAATCATCGACTTGAAACTACCATCATGCCAACAATCCAGATTTCACGCCAACAAAATGTCTTGGTCCGAAGGTGTGTTGTGATATACACAATGTCTCTACATTCTTTACCATAAGTCTCGCTTTTGGTAGGGTTAATCCTTCGACAACCAGGAGCAAAACAATCCCTCGCATTCGTCGCTCGAGTCAGGATCGACCACGACCGTGTCCATCGAAGACAGAGAGAAAGAGAAAGGAAGCGAGATGAGAAGTGAAGACCAGGGCAGATTACAGAAGCGACGCAAGAAGAGGTGGCGGATTGGTTGAACAGGGCCACGGCGTTCGGCGGCATGGCCGGTGGAATTCTAGGGCTTGAGATAATGGGATGGGTTGAGTGGAGAAGCATAACCTCAGCATCATTGCAGCAAAAAAAACAAAAAACACTTCGAATATTATACGATCATTCGGGACAACACATCAACAAGTGTGGGGGAAAAATTGTCTGGTATATATCTTAAACATTATATGTAATAAAAACCTATCATATTTTTTAACACATGTTTTATAAGTGATTTGAAAATTATCATTATGAAACATGATTTATTTAATTGAAAGATAATTTGATTCATTTATTAATTAAAATTTCATTTGGATGAAGATAAAAAAACTATCACAATCTAGGTTTATCGAAAATGATATCCTACACTCGATATAATAATAAGGATGAAGCTCGTTATTATTCGTAGTTTATAATTGCCTGCTGTTCTAGGAACGACTAACATGGTCATCATACCCTACATTCCCATTTTTTCCCGCTTAGAAGTCATCATACCCTACATTCCCATTTTACAAGAACGATAATTTTTTGGTCAAGCACAAAAATCAGAATTTAGGCACACCATTGACATGACCGAACAGTGGGAGACCCGTTGCACCAACCTCGCCGCACCCCCTCACTCCTCCTCCGCCGCCACCGTCTCCGCCGCAGAAGTCCTATCCGGCAATGGGCTGCTCGTTCTCGGGCCTGAACGCGCTGTACGACGCCGTCAACGGCGGCGGAGACGTGTGGATCAACGAGAACAGGTTCCGGATTGTGAGACAGCTCGGCGAAGGCGGGTTTGCCTTCGTCTTCCTGGTCAAGGAGGTGATGAACGATGCTTCTTCGTCGAGTGGATTGGCGAAGAAGCTGAAGGATCCGTCGTTTTTATCCGGTTCGGTTTCGATCGATTGCGAACTTACAATCGATTTCGATTTGATTGTGTGTGTATTAGGGATTGATTGGATTCGGTGATTGATGTGATGATACTGTTTTTTTGTGGAAAATTTGTTGATTTGAGATGGTTATTAGTGAATCGGGGGAGGCGTGAGGAGAGTTGGTTACAATAGTGAGATTTGGAGGGGTTTGCAAGGAAGCGAGTGTTTGTAGCATTTCAAATGGTGTAATTTGAGGAAATGTGGTGGAATGAATCAAGGCTGTAGGATTCGAAGACGGTTATTTGATGCCATACTCTGTTGGCAAAACGATTTTAGCGCAAAACTCAAGTTGATGATAAAAGGTGCCCAATGTTATTTGTATCGTTTTATTGCTAAGCAACGAGTCTTCTTGGATTTGGGCACCTATCGTGATATTGAATTCGGATGATGGTTGATATGGGAAAAGTCAGCTTCAGTGTTCTGGGAAAAGGCTTAGAAGGTTACCATGAGGTCATTTAATCGTTTCCAACGTCATGAAAGTTTAGCATTGTCGTTGGAACATTTAACTATATGTTTTAACCTCCTTGCTATGGCATTTAAACAGTGCATCCCTACAAAGTGATGAACCCTTTCGATAGTGAAATTTCTTTTTGCAGCCTGGGTCGAGTCTCTGGTTATTTGGAAATAGTATAAAGTTACGAACTTGTCTTCTTCTCTTATTGACTACTAACTAGGTTTCTGACACCTGGGTGTGACATATTGTCCGTGGCAGCATATGATTGATGGCTTTCTATTGGAATTTCTGTCGGGATCTTTTTGTAGATGATGGCACTTATGCTATGAAGAAAGTGTTGATTCAAACTAATGAGCAATTGGAATTGGTGAAAGAAGAGATCCGTGTTTCATCCTTATTCAATCATCCAAATTTGCTGCCTTTACTAGACCATGCTATCATTTCAGTAAAGGTAATCAATCTACTAATGCGGGTTTCTTGTACTTAAAGCGATGTATGTGAGAAATCTGTTCTCTTGTTATCTTTCTTGTGCTTGGTCTTTGATTCATGTGCCTGCAGCCACATGCCCACCATCTACAATTACCCAACTTTTGGGTGTGTTCGTGTTTCATAGTGTCATTTTCTTCATGGTGACCATGGTCTTTCTTCCCTTTTGGGTGCTATCTAGTATCTATGAAATCGACCTGTGTCTAATTGAGTGAACCAGGAGTAAAATACCACAATCAGAATCCGCTTATCTTCTTTTACTTGGTATACGATTGATTGTGTGACTTGTGTCCATTGTCGTGAAATGGAGACAAAAGTGTTGATTTAAACTTCAGTAGGGGTTTCAAAGTGGAGTGTTTTTAACATCTAACCTTGTGAATTTCTGCTTCTCTTGTTGTTAGTATTCTTTTTGTTGGTTAATAATTCATTATCAATGCTATTTATTTGTACAGGACACCCAAGAAGGATCTTGGAAACATGAAGCATACTTGTTATTTCCTGTTCATATGGATGGTACTCTATTCGACACTGCTAAATTTATGAAAGAGAAAAAAGAGTCCTTTTTGGTGTCGGATGTCCTTCAAATTTTCCGACAGGTGAATTACAGATTATTTGATTGAAAATTTCCTCCGTTTTTCCTTGCAGTTGCTAGTGTCCATGCCTTTTTGACAAACAGCAGTTGTTGCCTTGTTCTTTTTCTTACGATTTTGTACATAATCTGAAGCTGTTTCTCTGGTGCCACAGCTTTGTGCTGGACTGGAGCATATGCACAAGTTTGATCCTCCTTATGCACATAATGATGTGAAGCCTGGAAACGTACTGATCACACACAAGAAAGGACAACCTCCTCTTGCCATTTTGATGGACTTTGGTAGTGCTCGCCCTGCACGGAGGCAAATTCACTCTCGTACAGAAGCTCTTCAGTTGCAGGTGTGTGTGCTGTACTCATGCTTCTTTAGTATATTAATCTCACAATAAATATGCTGGTATTGCAAACTCTTAGATCGTTCAAGGATTGTTTTGATACATGCCATGGTTAGGAGTAGGCTGTCAATTTTAACCCGAATTTTGGCCTTATGAATTTTAACCTTGGAGTGGGTATCCATCATTTCTTGATCTTCTTCTAATAACATACAATCATAGGTGTAGTCCTTTTTTTTGTTTGACTTACTTGAGAACATAAACTGTAATTTCTTTATCTTTGCCGAGTTTAATAAGGGAAAAAAAAAAACAAAAAAAAAACAAACAAACAAAGTAACATATTTGAATCTCAACATTCTTGATTAGCTTGGCTTGTTAAGTTCTATCAACCTTGATGAGTTGCTTTTTTCATGCCGATGTTTCAAAAGATGGTCATGGCATGATTTTTATTTTTGTCTAGAACTCTTAATATCTAATTATGTTATGATCGAGTCATATCTTTAAAGCAGTTTCAATATGCTGAGTTTGTACGGTTTTGTGGATCTTTTCTGCAGGAATGGGCTTCAGAGCATTGTTCTGCTCCTTATCGAGCTCCCGAGTTATGGGACTGTCCCAGTCATGCAGATATTGATGAAAGAACTGATATTTGGTCTTTGGGTTGCACATTGTATTCAATAATGTGAGAATAATTCTTGCCTTTTTCTCAATCAATCTTGTCCTTTACTCAACTAGTTTTCTGTTCATGATAAGACAACCTTACGTCAACAATTGCACATTGTGAAAACCTTGCATCTATATAGAACTGGTCGAGCATTCGTATGATGTTCTATGGCATCTGCCCAACTGCCTCATAAGAACTCTGTATAGCTTGAGTATTGGTGTATAGATACGAGGTTAAGACTCAGTATAAAATCTGTCGGTGTATAACTCAGTATTGGTGTATGCATAGATACGAGATTTTAGAGGCTGTTGGAGAAGTAGACCACCAAGAGCTCAGGGTCAAGACATAAGTGATAGGACCGAGATATATCACTTGTCTTGATGCCTTCCATCACATGAATGGCCTTCGGACTTGAAGCATTGATAATGCAGTTGGTGCAATGGTTCTCAGTCCTCATACCAAGTGTTTATTAAGCAAAAGATTGAGAAACCAAACTGCTAAAGCCATCACGTGTCTCTCTCGTGAGATTGGTTACTTTCTTACATACTTGGGTTGTCGAAAGTGCTCTGTCATTTTTCCATGATTCTTTTCATTCTTGTTTGCTACTGCTTGATTATCATATTCCATTGGGATTTCAATTTGGCGAATTTCAACTT
The DNA here is from genome assembly GCA_001925005.1 of Drosera capensis. NCBI lineage: Eukaryota > Viridiplantae > Streptophyta > Magnoliopsida > Caryophyllales > Droseraceae > Drosera > Drosera capensis. The sequence goes on from LIEC01006500.1 coordinate 50,937, forward strand.
CATCCTTCATTCATCCCGCTCACTTGGTGGCTGCTGCTGCTGGTGGTTGTAGGTATGGCATTTCGCCATTTGAATATGCTCTCGGAGACTCCGGAGGAAGCCTGCAGCTGGCCATTGTCAATGCACAGGTAAAATGGCCAGCAGGCCCCAAGCCCAAATACCCAGAGGCGCTTCACCAGTTCGTTACACGGATGCTGCAGCCGCAGCCCACGGTGCGGCCCCATATCGACGACATCATCATTCATGTAGACAAGTTGATATCAAAGTTCTCTAATTAGGATCAAGCGGTATAACGACTGTCGGTGAAGTTGGTGGTTTTGATTTTCAACATCTGACTATGCTAAGGGCATAGTGGTGTTTCGTGTCGAATGTTACATACATATAAGCATTATTTAATTTATATCTTTCCCCAATCCATTTTTTTCCTCCAGTACCGTATCAAAAGGGCTTTGGCGGAACGGTCATACTGCAAACTATTTGGTTGGAACGCTTTGTATACAGAAGAATTTCTTGTTTGCGAGAGTTTCATGGATGATTAGAAATTCAGTTCCTTACGGGTTTGATTTTACCTCGCTGGGCAACCACTTGTCAAACGCTATGAGAATTACCATTACAGTCCATGACGATGAGCAAAATGCTGATCTGCCCGCCAGAGCTTAGGAGGCCAAGTGACCTGAACGATGCCATGGAATCAAGCTTGGTTAGGTGTCCATCCTTGTCTATGTCAAAGCGCGCATCGTTTGATTTGTTCCATCATATAGGGAATCATGATCCATCGCATGGGATTTGATTTCAAAGAGGATATAACAAAGGCAAAGGCGTTTTTCATGAAGAATGATAAAGCTTCTGCAACCCAAGTCTACCTTCATCTATGCGGACAAGATGTATCGGAGATTCGAAATCTAATAAACGAAAGGACTGAACGACATTACAATCATGCTTGTTCCAATAAGAGAGAACATATTGGCCGGCACAAAATCGACCAGATACTACTTAGTACACCCCATCCTGAAAACAAATAGGGATGCGACAGTGCTGACTTTACGATCTGGGAAGCCTCAGCATTATAGGCAGGCACCTCCTCAAGGCAACGCAATGCACTTGCTGTTCCTCATATTATCGCAACTCTGCTTCTCGAGTTCACTGAATATATGTCCCCTAACCAAACAAGTTCTTCAGATTTTCGACAGATGTTGCTGCCCTCTTGTTACCAGGTTCGAGTATAAGAGCATATCTGAAATCTGCGAAACAGAACAGATGGTTCATTAAAACGAGATCACACAGAGAGCCCACTTCATTTTTCACTACCTCTTCAAATTCAACCTAGGACCGAGATAAAGCAGCATGTTTTAATGAAATGACGCTTGAAATATCCATAGGATGCACCATGACCGAACCTCAGTAGCATCACTATCTAAAAAAATAAAACTTAGGGTTTTTCAAGCAACCGACAGGACTCAACGCTGAATGACTATTCATTAGAATTTGAACACCTAACCATCACGGTGGCTGAGCAATCAAACCAACTACATAGTTACCTAAGCAACGTTTTTCCAAGCACTATTCGGCTACTAATCTGCAAAACGAACACCAAACCCAGAACGGAAAAGGAATAGATAGTAAGATTCAAATACCATCAAGTGCCTCATTGTAGTTTCCAAGCATCTCTCTTGCCGTTCCTCTCCGCAAGTATGCCTTCACATTCTGAAAACAGAAAATGGAAATAAGACACATCACCCAAAAAAAGAAAAAAGCAACACCAGGGCTTTCTAGGTGAATATTCAGTTTATATTTCATTGTCTTTAAACCAAGGAACAAACGACTCAGTGAGCGATTGTGCAGAAGGATAACAATAAGATGGTCAACAAAAGGGAACAAGAAACAGATAAACCATTGTGCAAACTTAAATGGAATTTCTAGTATTATCATGCAACCGTGCCAAGATGGCCAATATACAAAGATATTGTCATCAATTCCATATAGCATCTCGAATTACGAAACCAATTCTGAACAGCCTGATCATAGTTTCAAGAGCAACGAGCTTTGATGCAGCCAATATTATGAACCATAACTATGAAGTGTCTTGCCATATACACTATGATCTACTGTTTCACAATAGACAGTTGCTCAATTTAAAAAGGACTTGTCAAGGCATCAAGCAAGAAAAAAACTAGAAGCGGCTTAGTCGTACTAGATCACAGAAAATCAGCTACGCTTCGACTTACACAACTTCAATGTTCACAGCTAACCCTTGCAAAATTTCAGAAGTGCCTAGAGATGAGATCCTCATCATCACACACTCTCATAGCATACCACAAAGCATTCATCTCAAGAATGTACCTTTTTATCTAGATCAATTGCTTTATTGCAGTCGGCCTCTGCACGCTGAAAGCTGAAAGAGTAGGAGGGAATGTTCAAATGCCAATGAATATATGAAGATAAATTCAGTATGGTAAAATAGCATATTCAAGCGTTATAAAAGAAGAACATAAAAGATACCTTCCAGCCTCCAAATACGCCAAACCCCGGTTATTGTAGTACGTTGCATTATCAGGATCAAGTTTTATAGCCTCTGAATAATAGTTTATAGCCTGCGTCCAGTCTTTGTTTTTGTATGCTTTATTGCCCTGATCACAGGTATCAAGTATAGATGTCAGAAATATGAAATACCAAGTCATATGTGAATGAAACTATTCAACTTGTGTATATGCAAAAAAACCGTTTCAACTTTCTCCAATTTTTTCTCAAGTAGATAGAAAAGTACTAGGTAACAAATATTTGCATTACTTTCCTGAGTCTGATTTTGCTGGGTTTCAAGCCAATCTGCCTTGTACACTTTTTTAGTTCAGATGATTTAATTGCCAAAAACACTTTTGATGCTCATTTCAATAAGATATTGGCGAAATCTTATAGCTTATGCTATATGGTGTATAAGCAGGTTTGAGTATGAAAGGATCATAAGCATGAAGTGTTGAGAAAGCAACAAATATGTAAGAACAAGAGCAGACAGAAAACAAAGCAGCACAAAATATCCACAAAAATGCGGAAGAAATAGATACATTGTACCTTCTCTTTGGCAATTTCTGCAGATATTTCCTTACTGATTGCCCCATTGCTCGAAGGTTTAGATGTGGAGACCAACTCAGTTTGTTCCTGCAGTGAAGCATACATGGATCGCAACGTATCAAGCAAGAACCGATCACCACCATGCCTTGCTAACAAGGACACCGAGACAGGGGACTTGTCATGAGTTCCTAATGGCACTGCGACCTGCAGAAAATAAAAAATGGTACTATTCACTAAAACCAAAAAAGTCCATTGATAATCAGTGAAATAGAAAAGTCATGCAGACAGATAAAGTGCTCTTGGCATATGAATGCACACATGTCGCAGCTTCAATGGGAGATTACAGGCATCAACACACCGGATTTATATATTGCGACAAGTAAAGAGGAGACAAAAGCTCACACCTGACAACAACCTGACATGCTGGCAATTGATGAAAGACAAAAGAAACGGTTCTCGAAATCTACGGATGATATCTCCTTGCTGCTGAGTTTTGGTGGAGAATCAACGAATGTTGGTAGTACCAATATTCCATCATCCTGTCAAAACATGCTGCTATAAGAGCACAAGAAAAATAAATATAACATCTCCTATAATAAACACAATGTCCGATTTGAGATTACAGAGTTCGGTATTCATGATATGAAACTGAAAAAGGACGCTAATAATAATGCAACAGCACCAAAAGGGGGAAAGGACATTTTTTACTTTTGGCTTGTTACTTGTACCCTTTTCTTTTTTGTGATGAGCACAAGGGTGCGAAGACATCAAATAACATGACTTGCAGTGAATAAGAACAAAAATGACATCCAGTCACTACCTTCAAAAGAGAGTTGAGAGTAGAACGAACATCGTCCCGAATTTTGTGGAGCTTTTGGACATGAATCTCATCCAATTTTGGCATATTGTGTATTCGGCTCGTTATAACTGGATCAAGACTGGGATTCACAGACTTCATCCATTCCTTGTGATTCTGATTAAACTCATGCCTGCATGGGATGGGACATACTCACATAAGTGACTGCTAACTAACAGGGTCTATGAATAAATAGAGACAGATACCAATGCATGATGTGCAAAACCGAATAATGGGAGACATTTTATGCTCTCCATTGAAGGAATTGTTTAATCAGTAGATATCTAGATGAGTTACAACCAGCAGGAACAGTCGATAGAAAGGTCTAGACATAACATGTCAATGCAGGAGAAACCCTAGGTGAAATAAGACGTCAATATAAACAAGGAAGACTACTATTTTTCCACCTTTATCAGGTTAGGATAATGGGCACTGCCCCGAAGCTTCTACCTAGTTGCTTTGTTCACCATCTCCGCTTCTGAGCTGTATACCGTCTATCACAAGCTATTCATTACCAACTAAAACAACATTTGGACAACGTCGCATGCATCTTCCAGATGATCAAAATATATTTATTGCAGCAAATACTCCACAAATGGTGTTAATTGAAACAATGATCTCAAGGATAATAAAAAACAGAAAGAAAAAAAAACAAAAAACAAAGAGGAGCATACAAACTTGTGAACATTTTACTGCAAGCAACCACTGCTTATGAAAAACAGCAAATATTTTTATTAGTAAATCAAGGAGCACCCTTGCATTATCTGGTGAACCCTAATCTTCCATTAATCCAAGAGTAGAATAAGCAATAAAATCAATAATAATATTAACCAAGGGGCAAGGTTGAAACAAGAGAGTGCACGAGAAAGCATACAGTACAATAAAATAAAAAAGTCAACTTACAATGAAAGAGACTGCATTGCAGCCGCAAGCAATCCTAGAGAAGACGACTTTATCACGCCATTCATGGATTTTCCATATAAGTCCTTCAGGGTGGGGACTTTTGTGCTAATATGATCTCCAATGTTAACATGCTTCAATATTTGCCCTGCAGCGCTCCTAATCAGAATTATCAAATAAGGCTTTACAATTTTACATGCAAGCATAACAGGCCGCAAACAAATGAAGATTTTTGTTTCCGTGATATCTCAACTATCAATCTAAAGAAGGAGAGACGTCAAAGGATCAAAACCGGTTGAATGCGAACCATTTTGTGGTGGTGAGCCCGTCAGCGAAAGATGATTTAAATGGTCCTCCGGGTTTCCGGGCTATTCGGTTGACCAAAGGGAAATCCTTCGGGATTTCCTTTAAATGCAGAACTACCAATCTAATTCAGAGCATCTTTGACTTACAGGGCTAGACTATACAGTGCAGGAGCTCGAGCTTTTGTGAAATCACTACCTTCTCAATACCAAGATTATACCATACTTGAGAATGTTTATGAAAGGAAGACCGCAACTCTGATCCGGTTATCGAGTAAAATGGCCTTAGCAATTCCTAGTCCTTGGATGCAGAAAACTACTTATACTTCAACTTAATCAATATGGAGACTGCTGGAGAAGTCAAGGGTAGTGAACAAACAAGACAAGGCCGACAGAGGCCTATCCCTCAACAAAATGTCGGATTCAGACCAAGCACAAAGTGATATAGCCATGAACCAAGCCCACGATAATAGTAATGACAATGAACTTACTTCCAAACAGCTTCTCGGTGGACCTAATGACTGGCTGAGAAACTCGATCTATAGGAATTTTAAGCTGCTCAAAGCAATCATCAGCTATCAAGATTTGCTGAGGTTTTCGTTGATTAGCAAATTGAAGTTGCAACAGAACATGAACTGCACGCCTAAGTACATTAGAATCTTTCGCAAAACAACCTGCAACATGAAGGCAGAGGTTTCTCAAAACGATATCAATGAAGGAGTTCCAAATTTTTCTATCAAAATGCAAGTTTGCCACAAGAGTCAAAAATACATACTGTAGCACATATGTTGATTGTTCAGATAGAAATAGTATTAGTGGGTCATTAATTAGAAATCAAACAAATCGAACATTAAAGACAATATTCCATGCATAGTCCTCGCCATCCCTCCTACACTTCTCCCTCTCTCATATAGTTCCCCTTTTTTCTCGTCATGTTATAAATTAGTCCCTATCAATGGTTTTGTTCTACCCTATTTCTCATCTTGGATTGCTTAGTGAAGTTCTACTTCAAAACATGAAGTACCAGCGTTAGCTGATACAACAACCACTTTCCATCATCATCTTATTATCTAAATCAACTATCACTGCTTGCTTCACCAGTAAGTACCTCTGCCACCCTGTTACCCTTACCAATACCGAACCTTCCACATACCTAATGAAGAAGTAGCCCACACTACAGATGGCTTCTTATTTACTGCAGAATAGGGGCCTCAACCAAAAAATAAAAATAAAAAATGACGATGAAGCAAGAAGCAAATTAGAGTGCAGTCAGAGACTTATTAAATGGATCATACCAACGACATCAAGGCTTGGAGAAACAGGAATGACTCCAGACAATGAAACAGACCCATGTGAGGGCCTAAATCCGATAATGCCACAGTATGCAGCAGGTAATCTGACTCCACCAACAGTATCAACACCTGCCAAAGCCCAAAGTTTGTTATGTGAACACCAAAACCACAAAGCATTTTAGACGCTCAATGTATGAAAACAATCATCTGGAGTGGTGCAAACGAAAGCACTATCAAATGCTAGCGTAGCTCATTGTTCTGACTACCACAAGAATCATCAATGAAATTCTCAACTTTTACAAAAAGAGATGAAACATCAAAAACAATTTTATGTAACACAGTAACACGGAAAAACCATCATAAGCATCAAACAAAATATGTTTAGAGCAGCGGATTAAAACAGTATACCACATTGACATCCACATAAGATATTGGCAATGCTACAACATGAAGAAACAGATTTTTAATTATAAAAAAATGAAGATTTTTAATACACAGTACAAGGCTTGAAGAACAATATGCAACTAACCCAAAGCAAAATCAACAAGGTCGGCAGAAACAGCGACAGAAGATCCACTGCAGGCTCCTCCTGGTACTTTAGAAGGAGCTTCAGGATTTT
>LIEC01006501.1:0-15627 GCA_001925005.1 Drosera capensis
ATGAAAAATTAGGGCAAATCAGAACTTAAAACATATACTAATTGTTGATAACATAGTTTTGTTCAATATCTATTGATCAGTACCAGTCCTATTCTTTCTTTTCCTTGGTACATTTTAAAGAGAGTTTCAAAACGACATGGTTAAGAGATATTTCATGAAGCATGCATTCAGTCAAGCAGATTGAAAAATCAAAAGACAAGTATATCAGACATCATCAAACAACTACACAAGAGCAAACCTTCGAGTATTGAAAATAGGAACGTGTAACAAACAACTCTCCACATCAGTTATAAGTCACATTTTAAAATATTTGAAGATCCAAAAAATGCATAAAACATGAACATAAGAATCTTGACTTATAAATCAACAAGTAAAACAACTCCAAAAAATTTGTAGTGCTCATAAGACTGGTACCATAACCAAAACTAAAACACACAGAATGTTTGAAACCTTTTTAACTTTGGTGCTCCTAAAACACTTTATTGTATTTTATATTTGGACTGCATATCTAAATTACATCATGATTAATTGCAGCTCCAAATGCCTCCCAATGCTTGATAGGTGAAACTCACTTCATTTGGATCAAGAATTTTCAAACTTCTTCAACTGTGGGACCAAGAGTTCTTTGAATCCTTCTTGTCAAATATTACAGATATGAGTGTACATATTCATCAACCTACAACACTCACACAAAACAAGACACCTTGTGGAGTATAACTTTGTTATTATCAAAATTAAGGGATACTAAAGTATACATATGAAGTTCATGCATGGTTAGTGTTGAAAATATACGCGAGTACGTTTACCTATATCATATCGATTTTGGAAAAAATAGAAGATTAACATATATATGAGAATCGTCCATAACATATCAGCTTAGATTTTTAGGTTAAAGATCCTCTAGTTGCATTGCTGGTTCGCAAAAATGGGTTAATTAGGTGTGCATGCAATTGTTCCCATCCAAGTTTGTTGGTGGAGAATGCTCATAGTTTCAGATTTAAAGGGGAGTTGATCATGTGGACGGATTCACATATAAAAGAAAGAAGGAGAGATTGTTAAGGACATGTGTCAAAAGATTTACCCTCATCAACCATTAAAAAAAATTTCCCGCTTTGCACTCCCCTATGAGTCATAACAGTTACCTTATGACTCATAAGTGTAGATTGCACATCCCATTCCAGGCTAGCTTGACGTTAATTATTGGATTATGAGCGAAGCCAATTTTGTTTCCTCATGTAAAAATCCAACTGGGTATATATCTTTGTTGAAATAAGTCATAATATAAGTCACTGTATACCACTTCTCGGTTGAACTAAGACTAGAACCTTCCCGTAGCCTATAGTAGCACGACCTACATAGCGATCAATTATCGACGACACAGAAAAGGATATGAGAGAGCGCTGCAATGTATGAAGAACTTTAGGCACACTATCGCGACAAATGTTGCTCTCATTAGCATGGACTTATAATTGGGGATCAAACTTCTTACTAGTGGATTGAAGTTGTTTTCTAATCTTCTGACTATATATTATAAACATAATGTTGTAGTGGGATCTTGCCTACAAATACAAGTTGCATGACTTATGGTAACAAATCTATGAAGTCATATCAGTTTCAAATTTTGTTTATGATCGTGATCGAACCATTCAAGGGATTAAGGAGCCATTATTTGCCTATTGGTTGTTTGACTAAATATAACTAATAGGCATCGACTTACGCTTAGGATTTTAACCTTTTGAGCCATGAAAGAATGTTAATACTATAGTTATCCAAAAAAAAAAAAAAATACGTTTGACCTCCTGTATTGTAGTTCAAGGACACTTAAACCCTCATATGTTTTAATTATACCGATATCCTCTCATAATCCCTATTTTTACCACTTAACACCCCCTCAAATCTTGACATATTGTTTCCTTATTTCTAAAGTTTAAAGGTTATTTGTCTATTTTCAAAATTCATGAGACCATATATAAATCAATAAAAACTAAAGGGAAAAATGGGCGATAAGTGTAATTTTCCAAATCCCGAATGATTCCATTATTTCCATAGGTAGCCTAATGTATTCATAAATTCAAAGTCGTGCGTGCGCTCTCGGTTGAGAACAATGTTGAAAGCGACGACCTTGTAGTTAGCAGCTCTGTTCGCGTCCACTCGTCGCGTCAGCCTAGAGAGTGTGATGCCAATTATTAGTACTTGTTTTAATTCGGTTATGATTTTAAACGTTATAACCATAATCAAAATATTATCACCAGCAAGTAGACATATTGAAATACTTCTTTCGTTTCATTAAAATTCATCGTCGTATGTTTTACTTAATTTTGTCGAGCTCCTTTTTCTTATCAAATGAGGTGATTAATTTTTTTAATGAAGCATACGGACTAAATTAAACACGTGTTATCAATAATAATTGAATGTTTCATGATAAATTTAAAAAAACAAAATTTGAAATCACATGAAAGTTTATCTTGTTAAAATTAAAAAGTGTTATAATTTAAATGAAAAAAAAAAAATCCTTTTGTTGGTGCCGTTTGTACAAGCATGCATAGTCTATACTCCTATATCAATTTTCAATCAGACATAAATCAGTAAGAATTGATTGATTGGTCAACAACTCTACTCATATCTACAACGCGAAAAAAGGTGGTTTTCGTGTATCCATAATCTAGGAAAAGGCCTTTGACTGAGACTGATTTTGACACTTTGCTACTTGTGTTGTTTCCTACATTGATCCAACCCAACCCCAAACGAAAAAAAGAGCCAAACAATAGCATAGCATAGCATGGCAGCTTCCTCTCTCATTTTCTTAGATGTCTCTACTTGAGGCATGGCAAGCAGTGATTGACTACTTGAAGTATTTTCTAAATCATTTTTTAATATATGTGAAACAATCATGATTTACGAAAAATGACTATAATCATATTATAGAGTTCTGATTGATCTCTGTGCAACATGTATTGCATGTGAAAGTCATTTTTTCAATACCAAATGTTTCTCTTTTCACTGAATGAATACATTGATTTCATTAAGCTTGTGCTAACCCATCCATTTTAAAGGTTCTGTTTATGGGCAAAGAGAGAGATGGATTATAAGTGCACTTAATGTTGGGAGTGAGAGTGAGAGATGACCGGAAAATGTTAACTCAGTTGTTGCCATCTACAATTGCGTCATCCATGATGGCCCCTAAAACTATATACTAGAAAGCTACTCCATCATGTGTCATGCAAGGGGATGGATAGTCCATATTTGCCTCCTTTTGAGCTGCTTACGAGGTATATAGTGTTGCCCAGAGAGTCAGCTTTATCTGGGGAACAAGCGGTCACAAATTGCCTTTCAAGTGGGGGCGTAATCCTTCTACTAATTAGGGTTCTTGAAGCAGTTAGTCCGATCGTCCAAGAATCAATTCTATCAAAATCGTAAACATATGATAAGATAATTTTCATATGAACTCTTTGCATTACATATGATCTTGAATGAAAGTCCTCGTGGGTGTTCGAAGTAATGACAGAACAACAATTTATTTTACATCAAGTATTACGAAAAAGGGAAAAAGATTAGAGATACTTCTTAATCAATAACTAATGAAACCTCTTTTGAAATCACGTTCAGGAAAACGAACTCAAAATAACAATTTATAGTATGCGCAGATGAGGATAAGAGATTTCTTATGATCGACGTGCTCACATGCCGAGGGATCAATCAAAAAGTCTCACTTCCTATAGTCTATTCAGGAAGTTTTGTTTGTTATCTTGTTGGACAGATGTTTCAGGAACTCCGTTTACATCTAAAGAGGACTACATGCAGGGATTAGAACAGAAACTCATACTGCAACTTGAAAATCCACACTATGATGCTTGTTGGTTCAGTATTACTGTCAAGTGATGCACTCACGAATCAATTCTTTTGGTGCATTAAACACAATGAGAAGATAGAAGATTAATGATGTACATTTAGTGTACAGAAAATTCATGATTACATCCGCGAACTGCGTCCAAATATCCGACAGAAGAATGATGATTACATGTTGTGTATTATCACCCAAAGCAGAGGCGGTTAGAAATGCAACACCGAAACAACAACCCAAATAATCCTCTCAAAACGTAAGCAAGCGGGAGCCATGAGGTATTCCTGTGAAAGGTTAGCTAAGTTCTGGTTTTACTCATCGTGTTTCTAAGGTTTTGTGCATATAGTTTCATGATCCATTGATGTGCTTTTAATTTAACAAGCAGTAGACAACGCTGTTTGCGAGCATTGGTAAATGAAGGTTTATATTATATGGATTTCGCCTTAGAATGAAGCCTCCTGAGTTGATGTTTCTTTCTGAGTAATTCGATCCTGCGATGCTTTTGCACCTTGGACACTCCTTGAAATAGCCACCATCGATCAAAGTGGTACAAACCTAACTAATGTAACAGGAAACACAGGAAAAAGATCTCAACCGACAACTGAAACACAAATCAACATCGGTCACAAGACGGCAATTTGTGGTCCAACTACATCGTATTATTGTTTCATTGCACTTGCAGTCGGACACGAACATCTCAGATTGCGACATCCGTACATTTAGTTTTAGTCTCTTTCACAACGGACAATTAAATTGATACTGAACTAATTGTGCCCTTTCATTTATCTCAATGAACGCGTTCAAGCAAATACGAATATATGCCGATTAGGAGGAAAAAAAAAAGCTTGTAAAAAGTGCTTGGACTTGAAGACATTTCAAGGATTATGTAGGTAGGATAACAGCTTGCCCACTGGTTACAAATTACATATATGATTACGACCCCAATAGTTGGTCGAATGCTAATGCAGCCTTTAACACGGATTAGCCGTATATGAACCCACACTACCCTTGGCATTTTAGGCAGTGATCGAGTTAGGATGTTATTGGTTCACTGTAAATAAGAGCTGGAGTATTCGACAGATGATTACACCATGTCCGAACTACAGCATGATGGGAACGTCGTTTCGTTAAAACGACCTTTAGATGGTTCACACTCATCACCTGTATCATAAGAGTGACAACAAGCCAGTACTTTGTATAGACAAGCTTGTGTAACCCTCACGGTCGGCGTAACACACTGACTAAAGAGTCTAGATCATTAAGAGCTGGGATGCCAATGTGAGGGATCCCAGGGTCGTGCATCCGCCGAAGCAACACACTGGATCCGATAATCTGATCACACAATGCAGATTCGGGTTACTATAACGTACGACATTCAGATTCAAAGGAAACTGGTGTTCAAGCTGGGAAGATGCCAAGAGAATATGTCTGAATTTGTTCACAAATCCACAAGAAATCCAAATAAGACATACTTAGACTGGACCATAATCAAATCAATACGACTAGAAACAGTGGATATACATAGCATACGAACCAGTACAACTAGAAACAGTGTTTAAACATAGGATACGAACCAATACGACTAGAAACCCATGTGTAGTCGGAGAAAGTAGCCGATGGACCAAATGCCATACGACTAAAAAGCTTGAAGACTAGGAAGCTTCAAATTTAATTTTCGATTCATTTAAGAACCAAGAGTTCAATAAAAACTGAGAGCAACCCAATAAGGACCAAATGCAACTTAACCAAACAAAGAAGAATTAAAAGACAACTCTGAGGGCTGCTTATAGTTCTCTTTTGCTCACAGGAAAAGATGACGGGTCTTGATCTCCGAAAATAATGCAACAAAAGAGACTTTGGTCCGAACAGAAGCAACCGCGGACAATTAATGAAAAGCGATCGTAAATCAGCACATGTCGAACACACTCTTAATTGGTTTCACTGTAACCAACAAACGGATCAAACAAAAATCAACTTAATTGGTTTCGGCAACTCGAAATCCATCACCAACGAAAACAATCACGGACTAACAAAACAAGAGTCGACACTCAGTAGACAGCTACTTCCGGTTAATATTTAGAGCCACAGTACTTGTGTGCTCGCTCTTGTCACCCGACTGAGCACACAATGTCGATAAAAGCATGCAAGAAGAATACAGCATCAGACACCAAAGAAGTAAGAGCACTCTAACACCATTGTGGCTAATGGATCACAACAGCAAACAATGTGATATGAAACCGTGTCTGGTAAAATGAATCCAAGCTCATCTCAGATTGCTGTTGCACAAGCGGGTGTAAGCATGAGCCATTGTGGTCATAAGATTTAAACAAGATTGGCGAAACCACATTGGCAAAGTTATCTTCCGGCAAAATTTTCACCTTCCGGCACATTGGCTGAGTCGACCTGTCTAACAGACACATGGACTTATCCACGTCTTGACAATTACAGATTATGAAAGAAAACTAGTACAGGTTTTGCGCCTGGACACTCCATGAGGATAGCATTAATCAAGGTTAGCACATCCTGTTATCAATGCAAGAGGAAAAGGAAAAAAATATCCCAACCAACTGCAGAAGTACAATTCAGCAGCGGAAAGAAGACAGCAAGTTCTGAGCCAACCACATCGGTTTCCATTAGTGTCACAACTTGACACAAACATCTCGATTCAGACGTTCAAATAAAACCTCATTTACTGCCATAACCAAAAATAAGGTCTCCTGCTTTCATCTTTCTCAGACGAATGCATACGTGCTGACCTCAACATGATGTTAACGAACTAATTATGGGCATGCACTTCTTTGAAGTCTTGTCAAGCAACTTCAAGGAAAGTCATACAACAATAATTGATTTGCAAATTGCAAACATGCATATCACCAAAAAAAACCGCACTAAGGCAAACAGGGAAGTGTTATGAAGAATAGAGATCACAGTAACTACTAAATAGCTAATTAAATGGTTGCACGTAACTAAGATCGATGTCTAAACCGATGATAAAAAAAAACCAGCTCAACATGCTAAGTTGTCAAGGTTGAGTTCACAACCTATGGCCTTGTAATACATTCAATACTTTGACAATTGACAATGCTGGTAAATTTATCAGCAAGGCAATTGTAAGAAATAACATCACATATCACGAGAATGAAAGCATGAACTACCGTGACATGATCAACAAAGAGCTTAAACAGCGAAGCTTCCTCTTTATGTTCCCATTGATATCAAGGACCAGCAGTTAATCCACAAGTGAGACAAGCACAGTATGACAATGCATGGAAACTCCCCATCACGTAAAGCATTCAAAAAGATGGAAGCATATAAAAGAAGAACTAAAAGAGGCTTTCTACTAATGTTCTTTCCAACATAATAAAAGTTGTTGCGTATCAATCTACAACATAATGGAGAAAAGTAAACAGAATTGATACAATTTATTACCGAGACTAGTCCATATTCAAAGCCTTTAAGATGCAGAAGGATGCAAATGGATTGTGTTTGCTTATTATTGCATTCTTGAGTTTCAAGTAGAATCGAAAGCTAGATATGAATTTTAGTCCTGTGCAATTTTTATTCAGGAAGTAAAAAGGATGGTTTATGACATATTTCAGAACTAGTCCCCCTATTAATGACAAGTAATTATATAATTCTAATATTATTTTATGTAATCTCACACTTTTTTCTAAATTTTCCTTATACTGTTATTGTACTTTGGCACTCTTTTATGTATCTAACATAAAAGACAAAAGACAACGACTAACATAATTCTGCCAAGTACAACATTTACCCAACTACTTCGCAACAAAGCGAAAGGTTTGCTCTCATCACTTTTCAGAATAGCACATTTGTGTGGTATTTCTTTGTTTATTTTAATTTATCTCATGGTTTTAGAAGATGATTTTAATCAAATGTATCACAAGTATAACTTCTAGGAGAGTGTGTTTTCGCTACTTCAAAAACTCTCATTTCATCAAGGCTCAAGATCGGTAATGCTATTCCATAATCTCTTCTTTGACAATACTACCAAGACGGGTGCTCCTCTTTTATTGATTTATGTTCCCTTATCCGGCATTCTGTAACACCTTTCTACGCGTAGTCTCAGCAAACTGGTTCCAGGGCATAATCCTCCTTGCAAGCTTTTAGAGCTTGTTCTTTCTCGATGAATACTGATGATGCAACTTGGAAAACCACATGCCTTATTCTTTCTCGATGGGAAGACTACATTACAGTTCTGACTTTACCCATTTTGTTTCTAAAGCCAAGATAAGATCAACTCAAGATTGATGCAGCATGTTGTCTTCAAGGCCCTTCCACCATCCCGAAAATCTATTGGTGCTATAACCCTACATCAAGCACACTATGTTCTACAGCCTGATATGATCTTCCTCGAGAGTACTACATATTCTATCCTGATGAATTGGAAGCAGATCCCAATCTATTCTTATCCCCTCTTTTCCTCGTTTTATTATAAAACTCTGGGATTCAGTGACAAGACTCGTTTCCAAATGCCTAGTTGGTAAACTTCTTTATCATACCATACGACGCTTATAGCCTTCACATGAGATGAGAATCGGAATAGTTCATGAGATGAGAAGATTCATGAAATAGCCTAGAAAGAAAAATTGAAAGTAACTCTGAGAATTCCAAGTCACGGAATCACCCGCATCACATTGGGTGCCTTGTCAGCCAATGCATTTGACAATGCCACAGCTGTATTCATTCCTGCTACTGCTTTCCTAAATGGACAAAACATAAAGATCGATCTCAACGGTCATTTCTTATGAGATACTGTTGCGACAGATCCCACCATCGAACACCCAATTCGCAAATCAACTTGTTGATGTATTCACAATAATCTTAACTTCTTCCTTTAACAATATAGTGTATAAAAAAGACAGGCATGTGCTTTCACTAGATTCAGTTAGTTCCATCATCATTTTGAAACTGAAAATTCATTGGGAACCTCCATTTTTCTTTATTTCTTATTTGGATAGGGTTAGTCCAGTCAAATTTCTCACGGATATAGACCACAATGACAAATCAATATGCAGTATTTTACAGGATCAGAATCTAGACTTCTTAAGCTATTTGACCCCATTTTCCATCGAGCAAAGATGAGATTTAGGATCCAATTCAGAATAAGCAGCACTTCAACAAAAACAGTTCAACGACAAGTATTCTCCATCATCACAAAAATCATTTTTATTGATTTCGCACGTATAATCTAACATATACATTCAAGTCTATGGTTCGACACAGTAACTCAAATTCTATCACTCTCACTTCCTATGAGTAAAAATTTCACTATTTGATCAAAAGAAATACGGTAAAAGAGATACCTGACTAGCCAAATGTGTTCTTTATGAAATTACTCTAATGATGGAATCTGGCCGAATATGTCTGGGCATGACTCCCAATCCCCCTCTTGTCGGGCCTCCCAATAACCACCAATGTATCTATATGTATCAGTTTGTTTATCCTTCGAAAACCATCTAGGGTTCCAACCACACTCTTGCATTTTCCGAGCCTAAAATGGCACAAAAAAAAGTAAATAAACTTGACTTGACATAAAAAAAAGCAGTCACAATTATACTTTATGACACAGCAAATAAACTTCACTTAATATACAAAAGCAGTCACAATTGAATTTAATGCGAATGTTTCATCACAGAATAACATCCTAGGATAAACTATAATTATGCAACGCTACCAAAATTCATTGGTCAGACAAATTAACCCCGAATAGTTCAAGATTCTGGGAGAGACACATTCTTAACAAGGCCAGCAAAGCAAGCTTGACTAAGCAAAAGAAGTTCGGTGCACAATACCTTGGTATAATATCGGGTCCCATCACGACTATCCATTAAACATAAACATTACAAGTGACAACCCTAATTTTAAAGTAATATGGGTTAGAAGCTGTCCCTGCCGCTGCCTCTGTTCCAGCCGCAATTTCTCTGCATTTGCTTTTTCGTACTCCCCATTTTCCAAATATCTTTGATCAGGCCTCAGCCTTGAGTCTGTGGGTGGCAACTTCTCCTGCAAGCACGAAAGTTGCTAAGAGATGACACCCAGCCAAAGATATAAGATATTATGACTCCCATGATTTTAACCCATGCGACAGTATGATATTGTGATTAAAGGAGAACTGCCAAATTGGTCGTCCGATGGGACACCTTCAATTGATCAGCGTGCCGAAGGAGTACTGATGTTTTGTAATATGTTAATGACAAAATCCATCACCAAAGACTTAAAATGTAAATTTCAGATTTATCATGGATTGTATAAACATTACTTAAAATCATAATGGAACCTGAAAAGTCATGCAACAATGGTGAGTTCATAAAATCAACATCAAATGCCAGATGGAAAAAAGTTCGTAATCACCTTTAAACCAGGAGTTAGCTCATTCAAGGTTATCGCAAATTGGGTGAAGTTGTATCTTGTGGGATAATTGGGTGGTTTGCTGCGCCTCCATAATAAATGCGCCATTGATGTAGCTTCCTGGCCTTTCCCCTTCGCCTGATAATCTCCACCTACATAGTGCATGCTTTCATCCCACTTGCCAAACACAGTCGCCACTGATTTCCCATTTTTATCTTGGACAGTGCCTTGTACCTGCCAAGGTGTGACACGTGTCACATAACTACCCATCAATCTTATTAGCAGTACTCCATCAAATTTTAAGTCAAGAAATTGAGCATTGTTTTCCTTTCATTCTTTCTTTCTTTCTTTCTTTCTTTCTTTTCAATGTTAAGTACAAGGGCTACAACTAATTTCCATTTAATCACTAAAGCACCTGCTTCCTTGCATCTGAACAGAATTGTGTTGTCAAGGATTACAAAGCAATCTGCAGCCAACTTAAGCATTAGAGTATCGCATACGGTGCTTGTAGCATCTCAATCGTGAGTATCTCATCTAATATCTACAGCAGCCAGTTGTCACTCAAACTTTCTATACATAACTGTCAAGTTAATTATTAGGTTTACCAAGTTGGGCTTATTTAGGTTATTGGCCCATTAGGTTATACCAATAAATATGTAGATACTCTCCTCAATTTTTAATTAATCTCTTTTTTCATCGTTACATGGTATCAGAGCCATAGGGTTTTAGAGAAAATGAGGAAATCAAATCTGTTGCCGCCGCTGCCTGACTACCATCCGAATGCTTCAAAAAATACGCACAATCACAGAAAACCGTTGCAAGATCTTCGGGCGCGTACCCGGTCAACGACGTCCATAGACGTCCTCACAGGCTCAAATTCTACCTTGCTGGATGGAGATTCTCGGATCTTGGTGTTTCTTGTTTGCTATATATCGTTGTGTTGTACGTGTATGGTGATGTGGTTGACTCGTTATATTGACAACCATAAGTTTTTGTAGTGATTCAATGTTCTTAGTGGTCTTTGTAGCATGGGTAAGATCCGTTGTGGTCGGTGGTGCTCGATTTGATGGTGATTGTTGCAGATGGGTGATCGTTAGTATGATAGTTTGTGGTTTGTTTCGTATTTTGTGGTGACGATGTCTACAGATTCTAATGTGAGCACTTCAAGTGCTTCCGTTCGTGTCTCTTCCAGTGCAAGGCCCCCTTTCAAGATCTGACCGATCTACATACAACCTTGGCCAAATTGGATAGCACTAATTACCCTACTTGGTCAGTGACTTTGTCTACCTTTATTTTTGCAAATCGTCAGTCAAGATGACTTGAAGAGGAGTCAAGATGGCTTGAAGAGGAGCCCCTGCTAACTCTACTCTAGATTAGTGGAAGGTTAATGATGCTGCATTGCGCACTCTCTTTTGGAGGAGTATGTTAGAGACCATTCGTCATCTCTTTATGACCTGTTGTACAGCTCGGGAGGTATGATCTAAGTGTGTTGTTTTGTATTCCGGACAGAATAATATGAGCAATGTGTGTGATACATGAGAAGTTCTATTTGAGGCCAAGATTTATGATGCTAGATTCCCTGAGTATTATGCTCGTTTTTCTACTCTGTGTCAACGTCTATGGTCTTATTTTGCTCCTGCTACTACAGTTTCTAAAATATAGAAACATGAAGCCCATATGATGGTGGTCCTTTCTTCGTGATCATGGTCCAGATCACAGCACGCTCTGATAACAGATTACTTCTATTGATCATCTACCCTTGCGTCTTATCATCCTTGCGTATGGTAGGCTCTTTCCAATTTTGTGTCTTATCGTACCTTATCACCATAGTTATCTATCTTTGTGTCTTCCCTTGCGTCTGTACAAGTGTCAGATAGTGTGTAGAAGGCATTGGCTCATCCGGGGTGGGCTCGTGCTATGGAGGAGGAGATGGAAACCTTATATCGCAATAAGACTTGGGATCTAGTGGCGTTGCCTCCGAGGAAACAAGTGGTTGGGTGTCGTTGGGTGTTCGTAGTCAAGTGCCTCGTCGGCTTCGAGCTGTTCGATGTCCTTCCACGCAAGTCGATGATCCTTGACCACTACCTTCGGCATCCACTTTCGATCTCTCCAACCTTCGGCTTCTATTAATTCTCTCATTGCCCATTGTACTCGATCTCGGTATGCTCTATCCAATTTTGTGTCTTATCATACCTTCGGCATCCATTTTCGATCTCTCCAACCTTCGGTTTCTGTTAATTCTCTCATTGCCCATTGTACTCGATCTCGGTATGCTCTATCCAATTTTGTGTCTTATCCTACCTTATCACCATAGTTGTCTTATCATTGGGCTCGTGCTATGGAGGAGGAGATGGAAGCCTTATATCGCAATAAGACTTAGGATCTAGTGGTGTTGCCTCCAGGAAAACAGGTGGTTAGGTGTCGTTGGGTGTTCGTAGTCAAGTATCTTCGAATGGTTTAATAGAACACTTAAAGGCGCGTCCAGTTATGAAAGGCGAGCTTTTCTCCGGTTGTCGAGATTCCCTCCATCCGTATTCTTATTTCCTTGGCAGTCTGGTTTCATTGGCCTCTTTATCAGCTCGATATTAAGAATATCTTTCTAAATGGTGTTCTTCATGAGGAGGTATATATGGAACAACCACCAGGATTCATTGCTCGGGGGAGAAGATATGTCGTCTGCGTAAAGCTCTATATGGACTTAAACAGTCTCCTCATGCTTGCTATGGTCGATTTAGTGATGCAGTTGTTAGGTTTGGTGTGAAGAAGTGCAGTGTGGATTACTCAGTATTCAATATGTCTTCTCCTACAGAATTAGTCCTTGTCGTCTATGTTGATGATATTGTCGTCACGGGAAGTGATGCTGATGGTATTAATCGACTCAAGAGATTTCTGCAGATAAGAGTTTAATATTAAAGATTTAGGACTTTTTCGATATTTTCAAGGGATAGAAATCGTATATGCTAGTGGCAGGATCGCTTTGTCCCAACAAAAGTACTCTTGATATTCTCAAGGAGGGGGGCTTATATGATGCTAGACCTAATGACATGCCCATGGATCATGTGGTGAAGCTTGATAATAAAGAACCTCTACACGATCCAGAGAAGTATCAACAGTTGATAGAAAAGCTGAACTATCTTGCAATAACTCGATCGGATATCGCCTTCGCAACAAGTGTGATGAGTCAGTTCTTGAGTTGTCCTTCGTACTATTCATTAACAAGTTGTACTACAGATTATTCGCTATTTAAAAGGAGCTCCAGGACAAGGGTTTGTGTTCCGTGATCGTGGTCATCTTGATATAGCTGGATTTGAAGATCCAAATTACGAGCCACCCATGTCTACAATCTTTGCAATACTGATTTATATTAATGAAAAACAGGTTCTTAATAAGATAATTTTGCTATATTAATTAGAACAAGTAAGAAACATGATCAATGATGAAAGAGAATCAGATGAGAGATACCTAAAGTTTCACTCATGGTTTGCCGAATCGATCCGATTCGGGGTAAACCGTTTTGTTTTTGGCCAAACTGGTTCCGATTCCAGAGCTGAATCGTCGATTCACTTTGGTCCGGCTATGAATCAACCTGAATCAGGTGAATCGGTCCAATTCAACCACTGAATCGAGTGAATCAGGTATAGGTGAATCGGCCTAAATTGTTTAATGAAGCACCGAAAGATTGCGAGAAACATCAAGAGAATTAATAAAGCTTCGAACGATTCGATCAATCTCGATGATATGTTTAATGTTGAGGATCCACTTGTGGAGTGGACAAGAGAATTAGAGGAACCAGGACTAATACGATGGATGGTCAATTAAATCTACAGGTGGAAAATGCTTTAATCGATGAGGCCGATACTTATGATGGTGCCTACGGTGATGTCAATCACCCCACGGGAGATGATAATGACGATGAAAGACATGAGAGATTTGGTGGATATGACGATTATGATGGATATGATGGATCATCGGGATATGATTATATAGCCGCTCGACATTCTTCATTTTTGGATTTTATGTATTAAGTGAAATCGAACTTCTATTTCAATGGATTATGCTTTGTATATGATGCTTGAAATTATTTATGTAACAAAAAATGTGAATTGGAGTGAATCGGTTAGATTCGGGGTGAACCGAACCGATTCATCCCCGAATCGGTGAATCGTTCGGGTTTTGAAAAACCCGATTCGGATTCGATTCTCGGTTCGGAAAACCTTGGTCTCAATAGACACTAACAGAACCAATTTCTGAATAAGGCACTCATGTACAGAGAAAGAGTAAAATATTCTATAAACCTGATGAGGAGTTCGATCAATTATAGACTGCTCTTTGAATTTCAGCTTGCAAGAGAACCCACGATTCCCTTGTATGCGCATTGTACCATAGTGTTCACAGTACAGTTTTCCAAGTATCAGATTGTATATGGAGGTTGTCACCTGAAACAGATGCCATTATGAACTATATTAAGGTGAGATTAATGTACACGGAATATTTTTAATGCCCAGGAAAATAATTAATTCCAAGTAGCACACTGTCGAAACCCCAGAAAAAGCACCATCTGAAAATGTTAAGACTACCCTATAATAAAGAAAATGCATGAGTGCCTTCTCCATTGGAAAACTTCTCCATCATCAAATTCCAAAGTCAAAACACCAACAGGATCCAGTTGGATTGAACGACCCCAAAATTTGCTTTTCAAGTTGCTGTCTCCCCACAACTTCCACCCCGTTCCCTCACAATGGCATGCAACAATCATAGGATGATGACTAACCTGACTCAAGCAGGATAAGTTGGTCAGAATACCAGACAGGCATGAAAGACTAGTAATCATCCAGCAGTACACGGAAAGTTATGATCAAGTCGCATACAACAAAAAGGTATGTGCATATCACATATGTTTACAAGTAGTATTCTGAATTGAAATCGAGAATAATCAATCAACAGAGTACAACACGCCAGATTCCCTACACGTAGTTTACCAAAGCACATAGGTCTCTTCAAAAATCAACAAAGATCATCTAGAATGACCTGGCAATGACCAGCCCATGTCATTTGGTATATCAAGATTTGAGAGCTACACGGACAGACAAAGGTAACGATTGTTACATTCACAAAAGGCATTACATTCTGATATTTCCTCTGTTTAACTTACCCTTTCGTCATCAAAACAAGTCATATAGCTTCACGAGGATAAGGATTTACTTTAATGTCCTTTCCATGGTATGCAGCTTGATTTGTGATGCAACTTGGTTTAGAAAATTGCTCTTGGCAACAGTTACGGTCGTGATGAGGTCCAAAACTGTGATAAAAACATGCCAATGTACATCTTATGAACTCTTGTCTAGGAGAAACAGTTAAATAAGGAATGCGGCCATCTTTTTTCTTCTTCTTCTTTTTTTTTTTTTTTTTTTTTT
>LIEC01006502.1:0-20502 GCA_001925005.1 Drosera capensis
CCAACGTACATCCCACAATGGGATAATGGCTTGAGAAATACATGACACACATCCAACTACTAGGCTCAACCAGGGAACACTATAATAGCATGATGCCCAAACCAAACTCCCAAACCATCTAAATATCCCCTAGCAAATCTCCAAAACAGGATGATTTCTTGTATCATCGAGGTTCACCGACCTTGTTAAAATATAGATTCAGAACACCCAGTATCAAAACAACTACTTCAAACACCAACAGCTATTTCCAGTAGAAGGCACCAAACACTTGGAGCAAATATCCATGCAATCAATATATAATCTGTCTTCATCATTTTCATACCTATTGCCTTTATCCAACCCTACTCCTCAGATGAAAGCTTGGAATTACTTCTCAGATAAAAGCTTAGAATTCATCTGGTAGCGACAGTTTCAAGGATAAAAAATGCAATGAAATATAACAAGTTAAAGTTTATGCCATCTCTAGTTGAGAATGAACAACATTCTACTCTGCTAATCAGCTTTATTTAATAATCATTACGTGGAAAAAGTATGACAAAGAAGATGGCCTGCTATAGAACTTTTAAACTATCTAGAAAAATGTTTAAAAGATAAGACAGAATTTGCACCAACTGCACTACATTTCAGAAAATTGTTGCATAGCCGTAGTCTGATTATGTTTGATTTGTATAATTTTGGGTAAACGATGATAGGATTTATGCAATAATGCCACCTGTGAAGAAGCCAATTGGTGGGAAAGAACAACCCTGCAAACATACCGACGGTTCAATGTGGAGTTCTGTATATCTTAATAGGAACAACGAAAATCATTGGACAAATATAAGAATAAGTTTGAGATATCCAAGTTTTGCTCTCTCAACTGCAAATCTTATTAACAAATCAAGGAAATCTAATGCTGAAGATTCCGCAGACAAACAAACAATAGCCTTTCACAGTTCAAGAAAGATAGCCACTATCATAAAGGAACTATCATATGCCTTATTATGTTCGACATACGCTGTTGCCTTATAATTCAACTTCAAAATTGGACTGCCTCAAATTGTCTTCTCATTTTACCAGTTTCTCTTAAGAAAAAAATAGATCAAAAGAAAACTTTCTTACCTAAATTTATGGCTAAAAGGAATTGAAACCTACTCATAATTCTTTCTATTCCGTCTTCCCATTTTAGAGCGATCATAAAGACAACAATGAAATGTGAAAATTCAAGGACTTATTGTCATGAAGATGAAAGGCAGATAGAAAAGGCAAAAATAAGAGAAGATCTACAAGAAACATACAAAATGGGCAGCAATGATTCGAGGAAACAAAGAAGCCACCAGCATCCCATGCACAACACGACCTCTGAAACCAGCATCCATAGCAATTTCCGAATCCAAATGTATAGGGTTCACATCACAGCTAACCTTGGAGTAGCCAATCACATCATGGTCTGAGAAAATCCTCGTCTCCCTCAAAATGTCTCCAGCTTTGAGCACCCTCGATGTTGAATCAGATGAGGAAGAGAATATCCTCAATGTTGACAATAAGGGGAAAGAAGGCGTGCAGAATGAAAATTTACAATGCGAAAGCATCTGAAGTCAAAGACTGAAAAGAATATGATTGTTGATTTCCAGCAAGGCTATCTGTTTCAAAATCAATGTCGAAAATGTCATACATAGAAAAGTAAAAAGGAAAACACAAACTAAAACTAAAACTAAAACAAGAATGAAGACATGCCATGCCATAAACAGATCCAGAAAATCAAAATGTAGGTACTGACCCCTAAATTCATAAATTATAAACATCTATCTTATATATAGCAATAAATCATATGAGGTAGCTGACGGCGAGACAAAGGCGGTCAGCATCGACACGACTATAGGAATCACTGGTGCGACAAGGATGAAAATTTAATGTGAGGCAACCATGGTTAGGGCAACAATGGCAACCGTTGGTGCATTGGTGACAAGGATTGGTAGTGATCCCAAGTGCAATGACAAGATCTGAAATTTCATCCATTGACAATGCTGTGACTTTTCAGAATCTGATGGAAGAAATGTACCCAAAAGCACGACAGATAAAAAAAAAAAAATTAGGGCTCAAATGAGATCTGAGTAGTAATGCTGGATCTTCTTTCCTGTTCAATAGAAGGGAGGATATCATGATGCCTACGTTTTGACAAGATCTACCACTAGATTTTTGGAGATCCTTGGTTGATCTATTTTATTCCCTACAATGCTGGAGGCAAAAGCAAAGCAGCATACCCACGTAATCCCATAAGATGAAGGGTCAAACCCCTCAACTCATGATCTATTTTGGAGATCCTTGGTTGATCTATTTCTCCTGTTTACAAAGTGCTAGAGGCATTTTCTAAACAGGAGAAAGGGTCTGCATCCTCTTGCAAAATTTATTTAAATTATTTTTTAAAATTTCAAATTTTAAACTTATAAAGACAGTTATTTGAAGATTTGTGATAGGGCTACAACCAATGTTGGATGCAGTTAGTTGCTGCAGCCTCCACATTCCCTTTACTCAATTTGAAGCTTTTTCTGGTCTTTACTCTCCAGCTAGTTGTAACTAAAAGAGAGACCATTTGCAAATACCAATTCAATTATTCAAGTACTTGACTAAGAGCAGAACTCTGTACTCTTCATCCTGAATAACATATGGAAATCAATTTTGATAGAAAAACGAAAGGCCGATTCAAGGCTGGCAACAAACCAGATCGATAATGTCCGATGATATGTTACCAAAGGAGACCCAGCTGATAGCAATGCATAACAACATCAGTTCTGTTGAAATATTTTTTACTTCAAAATATAAGGATACATTTCACTTTCAGAGGGATTTTTCTGCGAAATAGGCATAACGTTGGTTCAAGTAAGAAAAGTTTATTGCATCCAACATCAAAGATGCAAAACAACAGAAAACTAACAAAGCGTAAACAACAGTTGCAACAAGAAACTAAAGACATTATAGAAGCACTATCATGTGCAAAAATTTGATTATTTCATGTGCAACACAAACCAAAACTCGGGTATCGTCATATGCAATACACATGCATAATTCCCCACAGTGGTCTGTCTTACTAGTTAACATAACAATCCAGCAGTATGTCCCTATGTCTCTTTGAGCAATACCAAGCTTTCAACGTAGAAACTCGCGTAGATGGATCTGTACTTTAGACATCTTATAGGAGTGTCTTTCAAATTGTAGGATTACTCACTACTTCAAATAAGATTCCAAGGGGTGATTATTCGTGATTGTTTCACGCAGAGCCCAACGAGAGGCTTAGTCGTATCGTGGAGATGTATTTTCTTAAACCCGAAGCAATCTTTAATACTAAGCCTATCCATCCTTCTCTTTTTCCATCTTCATTTGTTATGTTCACTGTATTATTTACAGTGTTATTAACGATTGTTTTGTGATGTCTCTTCTCATATTTCCCTCTTCAAATGAGTCAATTTTCCTAACAATACCGTCACATCATCAGCGGTGAAGTTTAGGAATGGTGATAAGGTTGAACCTCATTTGAATAAGCTTGATGAGAATAGAAGCTCGAAGAATAGGATGCGATTGGATTTTATCACTAGTACGGAGGATGAGTTGTTTATTATGTTGGATGATGTTTCTTCTGAAAGGGAGTATTGATAGAACTCTCCGATAAGATATGTGGTGGGGGAAAAGGTTCTGCTCTCAGTGATGAAGGGGCTTTGTTCAGAATCAGTGGAGGAAGATAGCTGCGTCTGAGGTTTTACTACATGACAAGGGGGGTTTCTTCTTGTTCCGCTTTGGGGATAAGGCTGATAAGAAGACTATTAGGGGCAACAGTTTGTTTATGAACTCAAAACCTTTTATATTAAGGGATTGGGAACCAAATTTCAGCTTTGATGAGAAAACAATGGAGAGTGTCCCTACTTGGATTCAACTTCTTGGTTTAGATTTGCAGTTTTGGAGTCAAACAGCATGGCAGAAGATTATTAGCAAGATAGGCAAGCCTCTTTACATGGATTTACAAACTACAGTTAAGGGGAGGATTTCCTTCCCTCTGTCCTTGTTGAAGTAAATATCACAAAGGACCTTGTTGAGCATGTGTCTTTTTTGGCCCTGATGGAGAAAAAGTTATTCAAGATGTTGTTTATGAATGAAAACTAGTTAAATGTGACAAGTGTCGAAGATGGGGACATATTGGTATGGAGTGCAGAGTGAAACTTCCTAGTCCTAAGATGGTTTGGAAGCCAAAGACTGTCAATGTTCAGACTGAAAATGTTAGTCTCTGATAGAAAAGGTGTGGAAGCTGATGGATGGACGACAGTTAAGAGACGAAGGTGCTAAGAATGTTCAGAATGTGAACGAGGGTGCGAGTAACACAAGTGTTATGCAGGAGGCATAGCTGGGAGGTAGATTTGATATTTTGGTTTGTGAGTAACTGGAGAATATAACTATCCCTCCAGATGTGGGGGATATATATGCATCATGATCGGGGGCCTTGAACGTTATGGGAATAAATAAGCTTGACAAGCATTTTGCTGTTAAGCAATTCTGGAAAAGGAATTCAATAAACCTCTGGGTTTGTTAGAAACCAGGGTCAAGCCTTTCGTGTCCATGTCCATGTCATTCTCCATTATCACTTCTTTAGCCTTTGGGTTTAAATTTGAAGTGTTTGCTGTTCTTCTGTCTTGTATTGGATTCTCTTTCTTTCTACTTTTCAGTGTATCCCGGATCACTACAAGAAAAGAAATCGGAAAAACGCCAATGTCCCAAAGAAACCACAAGTATTCAAAATTTGTTCCCCAAAACCAGCCCAGAAGACTCAGATCCATTGCATAATTAATTTGCTTAAAAGGCCACAATTGAATAGATACAAATATCGAACCAAGTCAAAACATAACAACAGTAGGTAGCATAAGACCAAAACCATAAACGAAGTCCGAAGTTCGAACACACGTATTATTATTTCACAGCAAGTCGACTCGATATCGGTCAGCGACAGAGTTATACCTGCAGATTGTTGAGCTTGATGTGTTCCCACACCTTCTTCACAGCAAAAGTAATCGACGCCTCTTCCGCACCGAGAAACTTCCCGAGCTGAGCCGAAACGGGAACCAGCTTCAGGATCTTGCGGTGGAGATAGCGGACTCCTGCGGTGACGGCGGACTCCGACGGCAGCCTCGGGATCGATGGCGGACAGAGTGGTGATATTGGACTAGCAGCGAAGGCAGCGTTAAAATCGCGGACTCGGGGGGATGTGGTTGTGAATGAATGAAAATGAAAAACGATAAAGCTCAAAGATATCTTAAACCAAACAATGCGACCGAATCCGTGACAAAGTGATTTTTTTAAAAGTAATATTTAATATAATACCACGAATTTCGTCGTTGAATATTTAAAAAATAATTAATTAAATAATATAAAATTTTAATAATAATTGTTTTTGCGATAGAAGATGTCATTTTTTTCAACAAAGAAATATTATAATAACTTCAAGGTTTTAAAAATAAAGCGACAGATTTCATCGCTAAAGTTTAAACCTAAACATTTTGAGGACAGAATTTGTCGTCAACCATATATTTTCATTCATCAAAAACACCAAAAAATAACTGATTTTGTGATGAAATCCATCATTAATTATGTTTTTTTTTCTTTCACAAATTGTATTTTTTTCATTGTTAAAACATACCTTATTTTGAGATATGGTGATTAACTAATAGAGAGTGAGTGATGAATTTTAATTTTTATTACATTGCTAAGCTATATTTTGTAAGTTTAGGTTTAATATTACAAAAATAATGTAAGGGAGTAAAGAAAAATATATAAAATCATCGCACAAAACAAATAATGGATTTCAATGTTACAAATAATACACCAATGATAATATCGAAGCATATGTAAAGTATAAAAAAGTGAACACTCAAATTTTCACATTGAACGAAAGAGAAAATTATATATATATATGATCGAATCCGTCGCAAATATTTGGTCAAATTTGGGAAAGAAATCTTTTTTAATCACATAGACGGAGTTTATCGCATATTTGTTGACATTTTTATATTTTAAATTTTATATAAAATTTTGAGATTTTGAATTCAAATTTTTGAAAAAATTGATTTTGCAATGGCGTTGCAAATAGTTTACCTTAGGACAAAAATCAATATTTTTATCATCTAGCGACAGAAACCATCGAAAATGTTTTTTTTTTTAATTTGAATTTTGAATGAAAACTTGAGAATTTGAATAAGAAAAATTATTTGATGCGAAGGAATCTATCGCCTTATATTTAAAAAATAATAAATATATATTTTAAAGATTCTTAAAAATCTAAAATAATGTAGTTTATGCTACTTTACTAATGAATCCGTGCCTATTTGTTATTAGAATATTTTAAAAATTGAATTTTTTATGAATATTTCATTTAATATAAATTATCTATGGAATTTAAAATCAAAAACACATTTTTTATGAATATGTTTTATTTATTAATGTTTTGCCAAAGGTTCATGTAAAGGCTAAGCCTAGTGTTAAAAAGAAAAATGATTTTTATGGTCCTAATCCTTATTACGCTCATAGGAATTTCTCATATGTGGGTAGGATTAATTTTAAATGTAAGAAAATGAAAAAAGTATAGATTTCCAAAGATTATAAAAAAAAATGCTCATAAGTTTAAGAATAGTAATGGTAGAAAAAATGGATTTCTAAATCTTCAAATTTTGTTGATATGAGTTTCTAGTTTACTTGAAGCAGTTTAATATTGTCGAGCTAATGATATTATTTTATGTTATTTTAATACTTTGAAGGAACAGCAACGCTCCTGGGAGACAACCCAAGCTATGTTTAGTTTAGTTTACTTGTTTATGTTATTTTTAGCTTAGGAAATCCTTAATTCAATCTTCTCCTTTATAAATCATTCAAAGGTCAATCCAAGTTGTTTTTAATCCTTTCACGTCCAAAATGTCATTTATTAACTATTTATAATGAGTTTTTGGCTTAAAATAATTTTTTGAATAAAAACTAAACAATTTAAAGTGATTACTTGATGGTCATGATTGTGAATAGTGCTAAGAATCATGACCATCGTGTTTTTCATGCTAGAGATGAATTTTAAGTGTCATCACGATTATGACTAAGGTCAGAAATGTTCCATAGCAATTTTTTAGTATAAAATAATTATGATACCTCTTGCCACAACAGTTTATTTTCAACCTCAAATGTCGTTTTCATCATATTTTCTGTAGTTATTCATACCATGTTCAATTTTTAATTAAGTTGCAACCTTCCTAGAAGATATTCTTTTTATAAATGATTTCTATTGATCTCAAATTGTTATTTCATGACTTACCTCTTATCCTTATGAAATATTAATATAATTGAAAAAAGGGAGAAAGGGGTGTAATCTTTTAGTTAAATTACCTAGTAGAAGATTACCAATGCAATGCAAAATTGAATGAGAAGACATATGACGTTACCGCCGCTCCAAAATCCCTTTAAAGGAAGACGATAAGATTACAAAAGGTTTAAATATCAGAAACATAGAAAACTAACAAGAATTATCCAACTTATACGTCTTAATTTACATGAATATCAAATGTTCGAAAAAAAAGCGAAATGATACAGAAAGTCGAATCTAATCATCATCGTTGTATAATAATCCCTTCCACGATCATTTATTACCTAAAACGAACACGTAACAATGAGCTCAAAATCCTAATAACACAGGATACACGCCCATTTCAGGGGTCCGACATGCTTATTATATCATGTGTTTTCCATGAACAAACAGGATGCAATGCAAATAACACTAAGCAATCATATGCTAAACAGTAATATATATATAATAAGAATAATTCAAGTTGATCCTTGTTTCATTATCCTTAACCTTTATTAAACTTTATATCATGTTTTGTCGTGTTGATTTTGGTGCCTTTTACACATTAATGACATGGCTTTTACAAGTTAATGACATGAGAGGATGACCGTACTAGGAACAATTAAACAAGTATGATAGTCTCTATAGTCGACTCAAGACGATTAATAATAACCAAACACGACCATTTCTTGATGTCACTGCGTGCACGCGAAAGGGTTTACACCCTCCCTATCTAATCATGTAACCGTAACTCTCCTAGCCATTAATATTCACAGGAACTTCATATTCAGGATTTCAGGATTCTCAAACATGTAACATGAAATCAATCATATTAATTTCATGTACAACAGGTGACTGTCATGTCGTTTATATTTCAGGATTTCAGACATGTAACATGAAATTAACCATATTAATTTCATGTACAGCAGGTGATTGTCATGGCGTTCGTATTAGAGAACTTGATTAAAATATAAGTTTAATTATTCAAGCTATTTAGGTAATTGAAATATTAGAGAACTTGATTAAAGGTATCTACTTCATTATAACCAAACCATTCATTTACAAATCTACATAAATTCATTACTTATAGCTTTAATGATTAATTCCTAAATTGAGTAAAGTTATAAGAATCATCCCTCTGTTTATATCAAATACTTACAACTCCATTAAGCAATCCAGGGCAATCCATTACCTTAGTTTCTTAGCACTTCTAGTTTTAATCATTAGTATTAATTACTTTGCAATTTAAATACAAAATCTCCCCACACATATAAGTTTTTGGTTAAGTAATTAATAAATCGTGATTGATCATTATTAAATACTGTAATCTTTTTTCTTTTTTTTACGAACTTTCATCACTAAAATCAAGGGAATCGAAGTACATACCGAATTCGATGACCTTTTTCCCCATCAATGCGCTACGAATTACCATTTTGTCGCCTCAAAATATGTCGTGACTCTGACCATGAGCTCCTTTGTTCGACTCGATTCCTACAAAATAACAAAAAAATACATAAGAATGCTACATACTAATAGTTATTTTGGAAAGTGAAAGTAAGAGATTTTCCCTTGCGGTTTGTCTCCCACATAGTGCTAAGTTTAACGTCCTCAGTGTGACATAGTCAAGGTTGCCAAAGATCTTTCAATTTGAGTGTGGAAATTGAGCCATTGACGTCGTCATCAAAATAAACCTTTAAATGTTTCCCATTTACTTTGAAGGTTGAATCTTTTCTCTTAACATCAACGGCACCATATGGAAACACATTCTTGATTATGAAGGGACCCGACCATCGAACTGAGCTTACCCAAAAAGAGTCTCAACCAAGAATTATAGAGTAGAACCTTTTGTCCCGGAAAAAACTCTCGTTTAAGGAATTTCTTATTGTATCATGCTTTCACACGCTCCTTGTAGATCCTGTGTTCTCGTACATTTTACGAAGGAATTAATCTTGTTCATTGAGTTGAAGGAGTCACTTTTCACCTGCCGCTTGTATGGCAAAGTTCAAGAATTTAATAGCCCAATAAGCATGAGGCTTAAGTTTAAGTGAAAAGTGGCAAGCTTTTCCAAACATCAACCAATATGGTGAGGTACCAATCGATGTTTTGAAGGTCGTACTATAAGCCCAAAGTGCTTCATCAAGCTTCTTTAACCAATTCTTTTGTGAGACATTGACGGTCTTCTCTAGAATGTTTTTCAACTCACGATTAGAGATCTTGACTTACCTGCTTATTTGAGGATGGTACGGTATTATAACCTTGTGTCGGACTCTATAGTTCGCCAAGAGAACATCAAATTGTTGATTGTATAAGTGCTTCCCTCCATTACTAATAATTGCCCAAGGGATACTGAATCTTGTAAAGATGTTTCTTTCCAAGAATTATATTACCTCCTGGAAATCATGAGTGGGAGTAGCTATTGCCTCGACCCAATTTAGACACGTAATCCACCACCACAAGAATGTAGAGGTTCTTGAATGATGACAAAAAGGATCCCATGAAGTCAATGCCCCATACATCAAATAATTGGAACTCCAACATGACGTCAGAGGCATCTCACTCCAAGAAGAGAAGTTCCCGATTCGTTGGCATCGATCACAACTTGCAACATAAGAATGAGCATCCTTGAACAAAGAAGGCCAATAGAATCTCGAGGAAAGTACCTTAGCATCCGTCTTATTGCCTCTAAAGTGGCCTCCATATTCGGAAGAGTGACAATGATAAAGAATGCCGGACATCTCTTCCTCGGCAGCACACCTCCGAATCATCTTGTTGACATAATGCTTGAATAAATAAGGATTGTCCCACATATAGAATTACACTTCATGGAGAAACTTGTTCTCTTGTGGGCTTGAAATATCCAGAGGGAGCAACCCACTTGCAAGATAGTTCATATAGTCTCCGAACCATGGAGTGGTGCTTACGTCCACAACAAAGAGTTGCTCAACTGGAAAGGTCTCCTTGATAGGCACCATCTCATTAACATGTCCTTCATGCTTCTCAAGCCTTCAAAGATGATCCGCTACAAGATTCTCCATCCTCTTCTTTTCTTTGATTTCCAAGTCAAATTCTTGATGCAAGAGAACCCAACGGATGAGTCGAAGCCTGGCATCTTTCTTCTCGATGAGATACTTGATTGGCGAATTGTCGGTATAGATGATCACCTTCATGCTAATCAAGTATGGACGGAAATTTCCAAAAGCAAAGACTACGACATGAAGCTTCTTTTTCGTCATGGGATAGTTGAGTTGAGCACCCATGAGAGTTCGGCTTGCATAATAAATAAAATGGAAGATCTTCTCCCTGCATTGTCCTTAGACCGTGCCAATGACGTAGATGATAGCATCTCACATCAACTTGAATGGAAGATCCAAGACGGTGTGATCATAACCGGAGTGGACACTAACGCCCTCTTTAAATGCTCGAATGCTTTGAGGCACTTGTCATCAAAGAGGAAGTGAGTATTCATCTCAAGTAGATTGCATAATGGCTTGGTGATCTTAGAGAAGTCCTTGATGAATCATCAATAGAATCAAGGATGACTAAGAAAATGTTGCACGCCTTTGACATTGGATGCAGGTCGGAGCTTGTCAATAACATCTATCTTCGTCCGACTGAACTCAATGCCTCAAGAAGACACCTTGTGTCAAAAAACTATGTCCTATTGAACCATGAAATGACACTTCTTCCAATTCAAGATCAAGTTGGTCTTGACACACCTTTTAAGTATAGATTCACCAAGAAAGAGTCATAAAAGGCTCCAAAAATAGAGAAATCATCCATGAATATCTCAATATAGCGTTCTATCATATCTGAGAATATTATCATCATACATCGTTGGATGGCGTTGCATAACCCAAAAGGCATTTTTCGATAAGCAAACGTATCATAAGGATATGTGAAAGTAGTCTTCTCTTGATTTTCTGGTGCTATGGTGATTTGATTGTAGCCGGTGTATCCGTCGAGAAAGCAATAATAAGAGTAGCCCGCCAAGCGATCATGCATTTGATCAATGAATGGTAGAGGGAAGTGATCCTTCATAGTTGACTTGTTGCGCTTGTTGTAGTCAATGCATACTCTCTATCCCGTCACAGTTCGAGTTGGAATCAACTCATTGTTCTTGTTTTTTACCACCCTCATGCCTTCCTTATTTCGAACTTGAATGGAACTCACCTATTCACTATCCGAGATAGGATAGATGATACCCACATCTAGGAGCTTCAACACCTCCTTTTGTACCACTTTTTCATGTTGGGATTAAGGCACCCTTAATGCTCGGCGTTTGGTTTGAAGTTGACCTTCATAAGAATCTTATGCATATAATAGGATGGATGAATGTCTTTGATGTCACTGATCGCCCACCTAATGGCGGACTTATGCTCTCGTAGCACTCTAAGAAGCTTATCTTTGTCATCCACACTAAAGTTTGAAGATACAATATGCATATAATAGGATGGATGAATGTCTTTGATGTCACTGATTGCCCACCTAATGGCGGACTTATGCTCTCGTAGCACACTAAGAAGCTTATCTTTGTCATCCACACTAAAGTTTGAAGATACAATCACCGAATAGGACAAAGAAGGACCAAGATAATACATACTTGAGATGGGGTTTTGATGGCCGCAGTCACCGTCAAACATAATTTTCTGCCGAAGCATACCTAAGTTAGCTCAACACCGTGTCTCAAAGCTAATGCCTCACCCTCGGATGGTGATCAAGAATCTTATAGGTCTTTTAAAAAATGTGCATATGTAACCCTTTTGTGACTCCAATATGGCCGCTGTGCATATGAACCTATTGGCATTGATCGAAATGTCACCATTAACTAAGACTGTCCATACCTGATGCTGGCTCCCTTTTTTTTCAACTGCTGCTGCTGCTGCTCTGGGTGGCATCTTGTTCACAGGCTCATAACAACGAGGATTTGAACCTGAATGGAGCTCGAAACTAATGTACCAAATGGGTGGCAACTAACGTAGACAGAAACGCAGGGGGTCAATTGTCCCTAGTTTCATCTGCCAGTGATGTTGAGCACAAAATTCACACAAACCAACTGATGTAACACACTTGAATTCTCGATCAACGATTAATCAAACTCAATTTCAAGACCCGAAGTCCAACATAGTCTCAACAATCCCACGGTTTTGTCTTTGAACCCATTTTTAATCTGAAGGCATACGCAATACATTGCTGTGTCCAATGGCAACTATGAGCCACCATCTTTGATGACTA
This sequence comes from Drosera capensis, assembly GCA_001925005.1. Lineage (NCBI taxonomy): Eukaryota > Viridiplantae > Streptophyta > Magnoliopsida > Caryophyllales > Droseraceae > Drosera > Drosera capensis. Next base: position 12,575 of record LIEC01006502.1, read on the forward strand.
TGGTTTCAGTCACATTCGTTCATCACCATCTTTGATGACTAATCAATATCCTTAAACATGGATTAAAAGTTTCGGTAGTATCAAACAATTGAATTTGGAATCATTAACTCTTGGTAAGCCAACAGCAGGCAGCAGTTGCTGGCGAAGACACTCTGCATTCACCCATGTCCAGTATGGATTCCAATGGTCATCAAAATTGAAAGAGATCTGCAGACAAAACTTTGTGGCTGGATGCAGCGAGAAGAACACAGCTCAAAGCTTCGTATCAGCTCAAGGGTCTGTATTTGGCAGCTGACTGAGGATAGTGTGCTCTGGCTTATGTTCACACTCGTAATCCAGATGTACAAATGCTCGCTCAACTTCTGGGAGTTTCTCGATTTTATCTTGTAATGTCTCCCCTATGTGATGTGCTTCTTTAAGAGGAATTTCTTCAGGAAGCTCTATGTCGACCTGTATCAGCACAAGTTAAGATTAGTAAAGTTCATCACTTTGGGTCACAATCTTAGTGTAAAATGAGCTGCAAGGTTTTTTTTGTCCAAAGGCAGTATCTAACAGAAGTCCTTGAAATCTTCAAATCAGCAAAATAAGATACAGAGAGTGAAAAAACATAACCAACCTCAACAAAATAGAGCACACCAAAGGTGTAAGCACGGACTGTATCCACACGCTTAATTTGAGGATGCCTCAGCACAAGGTACGTTAGTTTCTGCAGGACCTCAGGAGGCGCCGATTGACCAATGAGTGTAACTACACAGAGTGGCTTTGAATTCAGCAAGGTACATATGGTTATAATTTACTTACCAATATAACATGGAAACAACTTAAACAAGACAAACAACAATGTCAACATGCCAGGCATAGCTCCAAATGCTTCTCCTTCAACCATTTCTTGTGACTTAATGCCTAGGAAAGAAGCACAACACACAGCACATCAATCAACTCTAACTTCATCCCACGAGGGGTGCAAGCATTTTTCCACCGAATTCTCACGTTGATTTGAGAAAACAATCCTACGGTGAATCATAAACATGTAAACGACAGCCACTCCTTCCAATATTTTCAGCAGAGGGATTTTTCCTTTCCAACTTTTGTACTTGCATGACCCGCAATTTTTTTTATTTTTTATTTTTTTGACAAACTCAAATAAAATGCTAAACTCATCCTAAAAGTCATTAACATCCACCAGAATTTGAACACACATCACCAACTTAGTGAAGGAAATCTCCACATATTTCTTAAATGAATATGCAATTGTGACATAAATCATATCCTCAAGCAGAGCGATTATAAGGGCACATAGGGTATGGAATGCAACCTGCATTTTCAAGAACAGTCCCAGACCAATTTGTCATCGTATAAACTGCTAGAACAATGGCACCAGCAGGATCAATCCACCAATAAAATTTGTCTCCAAGAATTGCTGCCACTAATCCCACAATATTTGTAATCACGTCAAAATAGTGATCCTGCGTATCAGAAACATAACAGATCATGGTACTGAGTCACGAAGCAATCCTAGGAACAAGTAAATAATATCTACTATACCTTTGCGTAGGCACGAACAATATCATTTCTTGAGGTCCTGCAATAAAGGAACAAACCCAACTTCACAATACTAGCACCTATCATAATTGCAGTAAGCCATATCAACTGAGATGCCGACATTTCATCAGTGGACTCATCTCTAATCAGCTCTTCCACGGCTTGAATCAGAATTTGAAATCCTGTAGTGAATTACCAGAAGATTGATATTATATCCTCCCTGGGAAACTGTCACTTGTAATTTTTGTTATCGTTCCAAAGGTAGCATATACTACACAAGTTGAAACTCTGTTCCTAGTTATAACACCAAAACATACCTAGAGTAGCCATAATAGCAGCGAAGATGATAATACCCACAGGCTGGACCCTTAACTTTCCTATCGGGTACTTATAGATGTTTATATTTTTCATAGATAGATGTGTGAACCAAAGTATTCCTCCAGCCATGAGATCAAGCAAGGAATCCAGCGTGGAAGCGGCAATGGCTATAGAACCACTCCTTATGGTTGCGTATATCTACATATATAATGTTAAGTGTGAGAGACAATAATGGAGGAAATGCATGGTTTGCTAATAAATCTAAGGAACTGATTAGTGATTGAAAAATGTGTTCTGCTTCTTTATAGATACGGACAAACAACGAAGAAAGATTACCTTGAACAATAATAAGACAACGTTTGCAATATTGGATATCTTCATTGCAAACTCTTGTTGCTTTCGTTCTTCGTCATCTTCAATGATGGAATCTGGATCCATGAGATGATCAACCTCATCAAATGACTTGAGTGTTGCAAACTGCTTCTCGTAGTATTCTTTCTCTCCTGCAAATTTTGACATAAACAATGCCTGATTGGAACCAACAGGACAATAACTTGAAGTCTTGAACAACAAATAGACACCTTTTTTTGGTATAACCTTTCATGTTGTTAACTGTTGTACAACTAAGAGCGCATTCCAGTAACAACTGTCCACCAACTATCCATTGGAAACTAAGATGAGTAGATTCTGCACTTCCAGCAATAGATATAGTTGCTAAATTGGGGCATTTAGGCACTCAAAGGGATCCTTTTTTACGAAATGTTCCACAAAAGTTCATATCCGACGCACAAACAGCAATGACATACAAACCCACATTGCATGGTAGCATATATATACACTCGTAGCTTATATGTCTCAACAACCACATTGCATGGTAGCATATATATACTCTTATTTGGCGCTAGTCATCTTGGCCGTGAATACATTGCCGACGAATCCACTCATTAGAAAGTTATTCCAAGCAAAAAGGACAGCAAACCTTATCCTAGAATAATACTAAAGTATAAAACCCCCTACACACTGGCTTTTTCCAAATTCTGCTGAAGAGCAGAACAAATGTGTATAAAAGGACTAAGAAGATTCAGTTTGTCAAGATAAAAAAAAACTCCAAATATATACTCCAAGAAGAGGATAAATCCAAGAAGAGAATAAATCTAAGAAAAGGATAAATCGAAGAAGAGAATACAAAAACACATTGTACACCTTGAACAAAATCAAGATACATTGTGATAAAATCCAAGAAGAGGATACCACAAAAAAACAAAAAACAAAAAAAAAACAAATAAATCCAAAGATTCATGGGAACCCTCGGACCACATAATAGTAGGAGTCAAATGTGACAAACCACATATTCATTCCACACCTCCTTTTTTCCAAATCTCACCAAACTTTCGATTCGCAAAGAAGTCAACAAAACAAGAGATACACAGTACCTTTGGTACAAGAAGTCGTTTTGTTGAAATCAATATCACCACTGGACTCCACCTCGATCCCTGACCTCACCTTATCCGGCAACCTTGCCACGAAATCGCTCCTCAGCGAACTCAGCGAGTTCCCCCGACTCAGTCTCGGTCTCTTCCCACTACTTTCTCCTCCCCCGCTTAGCCGCCGGCTCGGAGAACCCAGCAAAGGCGACTTGTGGTTGTTCTCGGCGTCGTTTCCCGTCGGGGAACCAGGGACAATCTCGGTCATGATTGGGACCCAAATGGGTTGTGGTGGTGGTGGTGGTGGTGGTGGTGGTGAGAAATTTGATTTTTCGGATGTTATGTGGCGAGGAATGTTGCCACGGTGAGGATGAAAAGAAGTGTGTGGAAGATGACAAAAGAAAGGAGAGGATAGAGAGGGATGCGACAGAATGCGTAAAAAGGGTTGAACGTGAAGGTGAATGAGAGGTGGGATGGGGACAGGAGTCCGAATGTTTCTACTTTTTGGATCCGACAGACAAAAGTTTTTCTTGACCATTAACCTAGTTATTATTTGTTAAAAGGAAAATATTAAAAGTTTTTTTTTAATGGAATAATTCATAAATTTAATCGTTTTTTTAAATTATTTTTTGTTGATGGGTTCGTCATCATAAAATATCTTCACACTTAATAGGTTTTGATCTCTTAATCTTTTCTCCTTTTAAAGAAGTTGATTGAATGGTTTACAATAAACCTTGTTATTGTTTATTTCTTTATTTTTTAAATTTTTTAAATTTTTTAAATTTTTTTGATATAAAGGGTCCAATTCTACGTAAGACTTCATCACTTTTTGCTTTCGTCAAGATTACATACCTTTATGATAAACTTGGTAGAAAAAAAAAATCCAAATTTTACGTAAGAGTAAGTTCAATTATAGGTTAAAAGTGGTGCTAATTGTATAATTTACATCAAATGAAAAAAATAGTTCTTCTATCATGAGATAAAATTGATATCAAAATAAAACTAAATTATAATTGAGTATACATTTGACATTAGTTATAACTATATCTAAACCTGACAAACGGGTTGAGTTGGGTCACCCGATCCGTAAATATAACGAATTGGGTATCTATGCCTACAAATAAAAAGACCCAAATTTTATGGGATCCCTAAATCTCCGACCCGTTACCCATCCGCGGGTATAACAAATCAGATATTTATACCCACGAATAAAAAGACCCAAATTCTATAAGATCCTAAATCTCTGACTTATTATCCACCCGTTGTGGGTAACTCGACCCGATCCAACAACTTTTAAAAAGTGTGATACAATATTTTGAGTAAAAGGCATAAGTACATAACAATACTCCCTTCGTCCCGAATTGAATGTAACACTTTGATCGGTACAATGATTTATGTATGCGTTAAATTTTTGTAAGAAATGATGAAGAATGAATATTTTTTAAGTAGTAATGAGGTTTATTATAACAGTTGTGAGACGAGATAATATAGTGTATTATAATAGATTAGATAAATATATAGTAATTTTTTATGTGAAAAGATAACAAAAAAACGTTATATAAATTTTGGGATGGCACAAAGAAAGACGAATAATTTAAAACAAAAAGAATACATAACATATACTTTTAATCATCAAAAGTCTATCTGGTACTAATTTCAAACAAAGGAGATTACCAACAAAAGAGCGATTTTGAAACATCAACAACAAGAGAGACTACCAATTTCAAACAAGGAGAAGTTTTTGGGTAACATAGCAAGAAGCAACATTTAACACAGACAAACCTTACAAACACAACATTTAGTGATCCCATGAGTTACTAAGAAACATGATAACATATCTTCTTCTTTTAATAAATGTCCATTATTTGCGTGATTCGATGTCTTGATCACCTAAGATGAAAAAAAATAAAAAAATTTAATCATCGATCTCAAGTTATCAAGTTGGATAAGCAAGAAAAGCGATGAGCGAGAATGAAAAGTAGAATTCAAGGAAACGAAGAACACGTAGAAAGGCTTGCAGGCATGCAACTGAGCATGAGATTAGGTTGGATAATGGGAAAGTAGGTTGAAAATTGAAAATAACGTTATTAGTTGAAAATTGAATTAATATGATAAGATATAAATAAAAATAAATCTTAACTAAATAAGATAATTCAAACCTACAATATATATAGGGAAATATGGAGTTGAAATAAATTCATCTTTACAGGCTACAACAAATAGAAAACGATGCCGTTTTTCCTTTTTTTCTTTTACACCAAATTTGTGAAAAAAAAGGAAACAAAATGAAAATTCAAACCAACTGTCATAAAATTCTTTAGTGCATTACGGAGGAAGAACGACAATCAATGGCCCTTTCAAATCGTTGTATCTCGAACCAATTCTGAATATCAAACAACCCTTCTAGAACGAATTCATCTGCTTGTTCAAGAGTTGAACATGATTCTTTTGTACAAGATTCGTGATTTGAATTCCTAATTTGATGACTAATTCTACCAACATGATATCATTTTGGGTAAAATCTTGAACGCAATCAACCTATAAACATGATCAAAGCTCAAATAAAAAGTTCAAAGGAAAATGTTGCTGCAGAACAGTCTTCTGACTCACAGTCAGAAGTCTCAAGCGAGGAGTTGGTCATGCAAAGAAAAAGATTCAAAAAATATTTCAAAAAGATAGGAAGGCCTAACAAAGACACCCACGCACCAACCGGTTCACTAGTCTTTAAATATGTGACATATGTTGAAGGAGTTGGTCATAACCCATTGTTCATAAGTCAATTATTTGACAAAGGTTATGATGTGAACTTCACCAAAGAACTGTGTGATGTAACGGATCTCAAATCGAATGAGATTAAGCTGATTGGAAGAAGACATGAAAATGTTTACATTGTGCATTTTATGAACTCTTCTCCCAATTGCACCACTTGCTTTTACACAAATTAAAAAAAAAAGGCGATGGCTCTGGCATAGGAGATTGACATATTTAAATTTCAAAACCTTTCAAAACTTACCTTTCAAGATTTAGTTATGTAACGTCCTGAATTTTTATTACTTATTAATGATACATATGACATCACTGTCGCTGGACCTAACTCCTTAATTAGGTAAAAACTATACTTCCTGACTTAGTCATTAAAATCAAGCTAATTTCAGTTATACATCTTTAGTTTAGAAACTTTTGATGCACTCAATCATATCTCAAAATATCACATTTGCAGCGAAACTTACATCTTTTTCTAAGATGAGAATACCTTTCACACAAAAGGTACATCTAGCATCAAATCTTACATCACACTTCTCCTTCAAGTCTTGCTCCTGTAGAAAAGAAAAGAAGAAAGACATAAAAAAAATAGTAATCGTGAGCTATAGAAGCTCAATAACGTGTCGGTCTCCTTACCAGGGGTTACATGAGAAAATAGGATAATAAAAAAAAGAAAATGATCACTTAGATCTTTTGTTCTATCATTTAGAAATTATCATGTCAATGTGGCATTCATAATTATCATCACAAGCATACCAATAAGTCACCATAGTCATATAAATACACTTAATACCATATAACAACGCTCAAAACCATGCTTCCAGACAATCCAGATATTATCTACGCCATATCCTTTATGGTAATGACAGTCAAGATCTTCATATCAACAAACTGAGACAATGACACTATGATATGACAGGTCCCCAGTCCAAGTCTCACACGTTGTTGTACTCAACAGTTCGCTCAACACTTTGTTATACTTATCATCATATCAATCACACAAAAATGATAGACAATAGCTACCTTCAATGCTATAATTGTGTCCTTGGTGAGACTTATTCAATTTCAACTTATCAAGCTTTATTCAGCTTTAGCGAAAGGGACACCCACGAAAAAGGATTAGCCAAACCGGAGTCGAGGGTCTCCGGCAATGAGATTGTCTCATACCAAAAGGTCGATGAAAGAATATGATAGAAATGTGCAATCCCTCCATTTGTATAAAAATTGATGTAACAAACTCAAATGTATAAATTGTAATATAGTTAGATTGTTTAGGTTAGAAGTCAAGTAGGAAGTTGCAGTTGAGGTCAGATGCAGGAGTGCAAACGGTTGCAGATGCAGAGGACTGATGCAGACCACCTGGTGCAGACTTCTATAAGGACTCTAGATGAACATCTAATATATGTACAGGCAACAGAAGAATTGAAGGCTTCACAAGAAAGACTGAGCTTGCAGATGAGGACCACGATGGCAAGGCATAAAACTGAATCAGACTCTGCAGACAAGGTATTGTAGTAGACTGGATTGCAGTAGAGATGATTGTCAGCATGAGGTCGAAGGTTTGAAGTAAGTAAAGTGAAGATTCAAATTAAAGTAGCAACGGCACGAAAACTGGTGATAGTGGAATGCCAGCGTTGAAAACGAGATGGTGGCAAACACTAGTGGGAAAGTGACTCTCCAGGAACAGTGAGTTGTCTACAATAAGGGTTCGTTCCTTCAGCCATATAAAAGGGAACCGTTGAAGCTCATTGTGTGTGTGAAGTGTGTAAGAAAAAGGAAAGCGTGAAAAGTAATACACATTCAAAAGGCATACTCAAGTGAGCTGAATCGAGAAGATACAGAAAAGAGAAGTATCACTAGTCTACAGAAGAACAACTCTTG
>LIEC01006503.1:0-51871 GCA_001925005.1 Drosera capensis
AGAGTGCACCGATGCGTCCGGAATGCCAAATGCACCTTGGGAAGGGTTGCTGACGTGGCGCTGACGTGGAGCTGACGTGGCAGTGACTGGGTCGTCTTCCTCCGAATTTCCTCCTTTTTCTTTTTCAAAATTTCAGAAAACTTTGAAAAAACATAACGTCTTCGTTTTAGGTCCGATTTTGACGTGGTTTGATTCGTTGGATTCCTCTCGACGAGGGGTATCTCGTGATGTGATCAAAACTTGATCTTGACAGATCGATTTCCGGCCGTGAACAGTAACTTCCGGCAAGAACTCCGAAAAATACTCGCAACCTGGCTCTGATACCACTTGTTAAGAATTTTGATCACAAATAAAGGAAGAAAAGTATTCTATTGATGAATAGAATTGAGATTTTACAAATCCCTCAAAAAACTTCCTAAACCGATGCAATCATCGGAGGTAGACACTTTGTATTGTGTTTGATCCCTTTGCTTCTGGAGGATGGGATAATTTTTCAGGCTCAACCCCTTCCCCTTTTATAGTGATGAAGGTAGGAAATGTGAAAGAACTAAAAACGTGTTTTTGGTTTTCACCGACCACTATTCACATGTGCACCGGCCACATGTTCACCGGCCACTGTTCACCAGCCAAATGCTTGGCCGGACCTATCACATACTCCTTGTAAATGCTGCTTCTGATGCGGATGTCTCAGTTTGCCCTTGAGGGTGCTTTTCTGCTATTGTCATGGCAGCCATTCATGCCAATCTTGTTATAGCATAGACAGCTGCATCCAGGCTACAGCAGTTCTTTGTGGTCGCGTTCTGTTTTAAGGGTTTCGTCGGGCGTATAATGACTGAATGATATCCGTCTGCAGCTTGATATTCATGTCAATCTTGGAGTCGCAGACATCCAAGAAACACAAAGCAGGTCCAGGTCCTAGATGCAACAGGATAGTACATTCAAGTTTGTATTTTGGAGCATCCACTCGAGCAGCTGGAACGATGTGGATTGTGGCATGATAGTACCCCTATAAAATGTTCGTCACCAATTGAGAGACAGAATGTCCAACCTTGGGGATCAGAGAGAATCGAGAATACTGTACAACAATGTCCAACATTTTGATCAAACAAAGAAAACAAACTAGCGTGGATGTTCTGATATTGAGGATCAGATCACTGATGAAATGGACAAGAAAAAAGGGTTGTGTACAAAGTTTATACTTACTCGGTCCCAAATTATAGACAATATTTGTCTAGGCAACTTTCTGACTTATATCATAAGATGATCAAATTTTCATGAAACAATAATAATAATTTAAATTGTGTATTTTAATTCTATATTTGTGACGTAGTTTTTGTACATCGTTAAGATAAAAACGTAATTTCTTAAAATATGCTCCGAATAATGTAAAAAAATAAAAAAGAAGTGTTGTACTATATTCCCTCCATTCCATAAAATACACGAAATAAAAAACTTATGTTATTGGCTCATGGTTGAAATACGTAACTTAAATTATCATTATTATTTCATAATAATTTTACGTAAAACGATTTTTGATCGTTCCGTATATGATTAGTAACTTGAATAACTTTAACGATGACCTAAACCAACATTGCGTTTTTTATGAGAGGGAGATAATATAATATAGGACAGTAAGAGTAGTAAATTTTATTTGTGTAAACTACCAATAAGTCTTATTTTTAAAATTTATTGATCTAAAAATTATCCTAACTTATTAATTATCATTTGGTTTTGATTTTAATAATGATTTATAACTTATCAAGATATTGAAGTTTTTTATTTTTTATTAATGACTAATTGATAAATAAAATAACGAGATATTATAAATTAATTAAAAAATATTTTAAATTTTAATAATTAATAAATAGTTTTTTTATCTTATTCTGTGTACCTTCTAATTTAATTGGAGTGTAAATTACACGAACGGATAAAAAGGACAGAGAGAGACCCATGGACCGCCGTCTATCTAGTACGGCCACCCCCTCCCAAACAGCATATTCCCTTACAAAACCGCCGCTACCTCTTCAACACGAAACCAAAAAACACCCAAAACAATTCCACCCAACACCACGAAACAAAAACACATTTTCAACACAATCATTTTCACATATGCAAAACACATTCCCCAAAAATCCATGCTTCGAATTCTCCGGCGACACCATCGCCACCTCCGCCGCCCACTCTCCACCGCCTCGCCGCCGCCGTCGCCGTCAACAACCACCTCCATCGATTCCACCGCTCCTCTTCCTCCGCCGTCGCTGATCATCTCCTCGACTCATCATCCTCGCACTCTCTCCCTCTCCTCCTCCGCCTCCTCTCGCCGCTCCTCAATCCTCGCCATCTCCGCCGCCGCCCTCACCACCACCGCCGCCGCCACAGGAGCCTACCTCGTCTACAATGAAGATCAGTCCTCTTCGAAGGAGATCTACGATTCGATCGAGCGAGCGATCGACAGGACGAGCGAGTCCGTTGCGAAGATCGCGCACCGGATGAAGAGGACCGGAGTGGCGGCGTCCGTACTATGGGAGTCGCTGAGGTCCGTGTTGTCCTCGGCGAACTACGAGGTGAGGTCGGGGTTCGAGTTTAGGGTTGCGTCGTTTTTAGCGGATATCGCGGCGGCGAATGGAGGGAGGAGGGCGGCGATTGTTGCGGCCGGTGGGGGGAAGGCGGTGGATTGGTTGTTGGAGTCGGTGGCGGCGGGGAACGGGGATGGTGGAGGGATGAGGGGGGAGGCGGCGAGGGCTTTGGCGTATATGATTGCTGATCCTGTTGTGAGGGTGGAGGTGTTTGAGAGACCTGGTGCTGTTCCTTGTCTTTTGAGGTTCATTTTCGCTTCGCAGCCGCAGCGTGCTAAGAAGGTATATGATCCAGCATTGTAATGTTCACAGAATGGTTTGATCGATTTGTAAACTAGTTAATATGTGTGCTATGACTCGATTAGCATAGAGTGCTGCATAAAATGTTGTTTCGCAAATGATTTTGCCAAGTTTCATGGTCAGATTGAATGTTAGTTTGCTTGCCCAAATGCATTAGGGTACCTTGATAATGTACACAACTATGCCAGTGAAAAAGGGCCAAGTATGTTTGGATTAGATGTTAGGAAGAGGGAATCTTCCTTTCCTAGGTCGGTGTAGCCCTTCATGTTTGATCTTATATACTGCAGATTTCCTCAAACGTAATCCGGGTGTCTAGCTTGCAATGTTGTGTTGCATAGATCTTCTCTATTTGAAGACAATTCGTTTCGATCGTCAATTTCATCTCTACTGTGTATGTTTTGCAGATCCATGCGAGTTTCTTTTGTTTTTAGTTGCATGTATCCAATTCCCTTCCGATAGCTGATGTGCAGCCATTTTTGTTGTGGACTTTTCAAGTTAAATTTTGTAGACAATAATGTTAAAAAAATCTACACAGTTTGACCACTTTGCCATTGGATTTCTCTGTGCATAATATATTCCATCCATCTCCTTCCAACCTTGTATGGGCTCTTCTTACAGTTATTTTTATTCTCAAGTTCTAAATTCATTTAAATATTGTGTTGTGATGATTTTTCTGATTTTCTTCCCAACTATTAAGTGTTGTTGCATATGGATTGGAGCAGAGTTCAAGCCGCAGTTCATTTGAAGTGTCTGATTCTTTGAGAGGTAGGAGCATGCTTGTCGCAGCGATAATGGATGTCGTGACTTCTAACAGGGAGAGCTCACATAATGCTTCATTTCAGTCATTGTTGCCTGCACGTGCTGAAATGAGAGATATTGCAGCAGCTATTCAGGTGATTGAGGGTGGCATGAATGTGGATGATCATTATTCCGATGAAGATGATGATGGTGGAACAGTGCTGAAGGGAATTGGAATGAAAGTTCTTGGAAACACAACCATAGTAGGACTTTCAAGGACAAATGGGTTGGCAGAGTATGCTGAGGATGCTCATGTGGACTATGGAAAATTTGCGCCTCAAAGCATTCTGAATCAAAGAAAGCTTGATGGCTTCCTAGCTGGAGAAAATTTGTCGTCTGCTGTTGTTCCTGGTCTCTGGGATGATTTGAATTCTCAGCATGTTGCGATGCCTTTTGCTGCATGGGCACTGGCAAACTGGGCAATGGCATCAGAGCGCAATAGAATTCACATTCATGAATTAGATCGAGATGGGAATGCAGTTATGACTGCTATTGCAGCACCTGAAAGATCTGTAAAGTGGCATGGTAGTTTGGTGGCTAGATTGCTTCTGGAGGACAATAATCTTCCCCTACACGATTATGTTTCTGATTGGAGCATGGGCCTCCTTTCGTCTATCTCAGAAGCTTGTAAAGCTGAAGATATTCCTTTGGCACAGGTGGCTTTATCTGCTTTTTCGCTGTCTCTTGAGAGGAGCCATCGAGCAAAGAAATTGGTGATGGAGAAAGGTCTTCCTACAATGAGAGAAGCCACAAGATGCACAGCAAAGCACAAGTATGTTCAAGAATCACTGGCAAAGGCCTTAGAATTGATGTGTACAGATGACATCCATTTACCACTTGAGGATAGTGAGAAGTGGTCTGCTATCCTTATTCCCTGGGCATGTGGAAAAATCTCTTCTGAAAAGACAAGGTCGTCAGCTACGAAGATCCTCTCTTGCATTCTTGAAGAATATGGCCCTTTGACTGTTCCGATTTCTCAGGGATGGCTGACATTTTTACTTTCTGAAATTTTGGGAACTATTAAGAGTAATTCATCGAAAGGAAATGCTCGGCCTAAGAATGACAATGTGAAGGTTAGAAAATAGTCCTCCTTTGACTTTCTTATTCATGGTTCTCTTATGAAATATAGACTTCTATACTTATTGGCTGTCCAATCTTTTATTTACTCTTGGGTGCTTATATAGCAATCTTGCTTTTGCAGACTCAGATTAGTCAGTCGAACATTTCATCTGCTACACAAGTTGCTAATCTGCTGGCCAGTGCTGCTGTTAAACTTGCTGGAAATCAGCTGGGAACTGGCAGTGATTCTGCTAAGCCGTTTGCCCTAGAAGATCTCCTGTTGCAAGAGCCATTTGTCGGACCATATAAAAGCTGGAATAAAGAACGAAAACCGAATTTCCACGTTATGGATTCTGCTGTGGCTACCCTTAAAGGGATCAAAGCTTTGACCGAAGTTTGTTCTGAAGATCCACTGTATCAGAACATGATAGCTGATTCTGGAGTATTGTGTCTGCTGAGACGCTATTTGTTGCGAGATGATTATGAAAAGCTGGCTGCTATGGAAGCATATGATGCATCGAGAGCCAGGGAGACACAGGAACAGACTTCAAATAATGCAAATGAAACAGCTGTTTCTGATGACAAAACCCCCTCAAGTGTCAAGATACCTCCCGCTGCTCATATCCGGAGACATGCAGCTCGGCTATTAACTGTTCTTTCAGCATTTCCAAAGGTTCAGAAGGTGATTCTAGCTGACAAGATCTGGTGCAGATGGCTTGAGGATTGCGCTAATGGGAAGATTCACGGTTGTGATGACTTAAAGATTCAGAGTTATGCTAGGGCAACCCTGTCAAATGTGTTTTGTACCGAAAATGCTGAGACAGATCATAGGAGCAGTGCGTCTGGTAGCAATCCTGTCAGTGAAAACCCAACAATACCCCATTGGGATGACACAATTTTCTTAATAAATCCTAAATCACCTCTCTGGAAATGCCCTGACAAATCACAGGAGAAAACCGCCGTGACTCCAGATGTTCCGGACTCGGGTGGAAGTTCTTCTGCACATGAAGATGATTCTGAAAGAAAAGAAGGTGGCTCCTCAAATCATAAGGGAGATGATGTTAGCTGTTCAAACACTGCCTCTCTACCTATAGATATAATTTTTGTCCATGGCCTTCGAGGTGGGCCTTTGAAGACTTGGCGCTTATACGATACCAACTTGTCAAATAAGTCTAGCCTTGTTGAGAAGATTGATTTGGAGGCAGGAAAGCAAGATACCTTTTGGCCAGGTGAATGGCTTTCCGCTGATTTTCCTCATGCCCGTATCTTTACGCTTAAATACAAGGTTTGTTTTGTTTAAGATATCATGGTGTTTTGTTTGTCATTATTGTTCGAGCATTTATTGAACTTTAGGCATTCAAACAATTGTCAGCCAATAACATACTAGGCCTTAATCCTATTAGGTTTGGTCGGTCCCATAGACACGGCAAATCAATTGTCTACCAGCCTAGAAATAACGTCTTCTAACTACTAAAATTTACCTTCTTTCAGGGAGATGGTGAACTTCAAGTTGTTTGTTAATTATGAATACCTTTTGCTCTTTGGATTCTAATCTGAACTTTTACCACTTCCATGGCAGACCAATCTTACTCAGTGGTCAGGTGCCAGCCTGCCTCTTCAGGTTAGCTCCATCAGCTACTATATTTTTAGCATTTACTTTACCTTTTTCTTACTTAAATGCTACTCATGTTTCATTGTTTGAGTTCATCTCAGGCTGCTAATTGGCTAATTCATAGCAAAATGAACTTTATGCAATATTTTCCGTTCAACTGATTATGCTATATCTCCTTGTTACCATTAGCATGAGATTGAGCTCTACTAATTATGCTATATCCAGCTGTTAAAATTAGCATGAAGACAATGCTGGGTTTTCGAAGTTATAATTATCTGCTATTCAAATTTGTGACCATTATTTTCCTCGAGTTGCTTCAAGGTTGTTACTCTTATCCGAAAATTATGCAGGAAGTTAGCTCCATGCTTCTTGAGAAGCTTGTGGCAGCGGACATTGGGAAACGGCCCATTGTTTTTGTGTCGCACAGGTTAGTGACTTAGTGGATTCCTCCCCCTCCCAGCATCCAGCAGACATTGGAAAAGGACCATTTATCTCTAAAATTTTATGGTGAATGTTTGCAGTATGGGAGGCCTGGTTGTCAAGCAGATTCTTTATCAAGCAAAGGCCGATAATCTAACCGATATTGTTGACAACACTGTTGGAATTGTATGTTCTTTCTCCATCTCTATAGTTTGTATGCTGGGCTATATACGAGTACTCTTGCCAGGACTCAATCTTTTTGTTCTGGTGCTTAGTAGGTCTTTTACAGCTGTCCACATTTCGGCAGCAAGCTAGCTGACATGCCTTGGAGGATGGGTCTTGTGCTTCGTCCTGCACCAACTGTGAGTCTGCCTCTTGCTTTTTTATGTCAGATTTTATGTTTTTTCCTTCCGTAGTAGACGATATGAGAAATTCTATGGTTAAAGCACTATCCAATCTGGATGGTGGAGTTCTAGATGAGATACTTCAATTTGAAACGTCGATGCCTAGGAAACCAAGCACCATCCAATCTTGTGCTCCGTACCTTAGTATGTACGGATGGTCTCCCCACACCTCTTGTTTTTCTGTCAACTTTTTTTTTCTTGTCAACATTTCTTGTTGTAGGAAGAAAATTGACATTGTGATGTTGCGAATTTTCCCAGATCGGGGAGCTGAGAAGTGGATCTCCGAGGTTGGTTGAGCTCAATGACTTCATTCGTTGCCTCCACAAGAAAGGGTCCCTTGAAGTCCTAAGTTTTTGTGAGGTACATTCATTCTCGGATCATTGTGCTTTGCGAAGGTTGTGGAAAACCTTATCTAATATGTATTCGACAATGTTTTTTAGACCAAGGTAACTCCGCTTGTAGAGGGATATGGAGGATGGGCATTTAGAATGGAGATTGTGCCTATCGAATCAGCGTATCCTGGTTATGGTGATCTTGTGGTAAGTTTGCGATGTTTGAAGCCCCATTCCTTTGCTCGTGTGAGTCTGTGAATTTGGATTTTCATTTCAAACCCTTGTATCTATGGGAACAGGTATTGGAATCGACGGATCACATCAACTCATGCAAGCCAGTCAACCGCGATGATCCTTCTTACAAGGAGACATTGGATTTCCTGCAAAAATTGAAGGCTGAACCTAAACCTGCTTGATTTGTATGTCTTCTTACAGGGAGACATAGCTGAATCAATAACTTGTAGCGTCACACCTATTCTTTGATGACTTCGTGTTGTGGATCCATGGAAGTATGAAAATTTGAAGCTGGAAATGAGAACATTATGGCTGCTGCGCCCATCGCAACCCATGGTTTCGCTCTCATTTCATCATGTAAATTGTAATCTTGTTTTAGTTGCAAGAGGGCGGTCTTGTGGCTTGCAATGGTGTCTGTACAAAATCTTGTACATAAATATTGTAATGCTGATCCTGTCACTTGAGTTTAGATGGTTTTGATCTTTTCAGAAGATCGAGTGCTCAGTGTTCTACATTCAAAATAAGAACTCCAGAAATTGAGGCTCCAAATGAACTGAATAAATGTATTTTTTAGCACTTGTCAAGTTCTATTTTTCATGGTTATGGAAGTTAATTAGCATGGGATATATAAATTTGACTGAATTATTCACTGGATGGGTGATGAGACGGAAAACACATCAATAGAAAGAATGTCAAAGGAGTGTATCATGAGCATCCTATTGTGCAATCATCTTCTAGTAATCTCCGTCTCATTCATTTCTTTGTATAACCATCGAAAATATAAAAGGAAAATGCGAGACTGCAACGATTGTAGTGTCTTTTTTGATCTTTTTAAAAATGTTGAATTTTTCTAATTTCATTAGGAGAACTAATTACTTTTTTCATCCCACGAAGCTTGTGGTAATATTTTGATTTAGAGAATTTTGAGATAAATTGCGACTCACATCACAAGACGATTAAAGATTATTTTCCTCATATTTATCATGAAATTTACTCACAATATATATTATTTCTTCCGTCTCACTCAAATTACAGCATTACATCATCATTGTATTATTTAATATGTTTTTTGAGGAGTTTCGTTTGTCCGTCTTATTGACATAAGAAAAATTATAATATTGATCCAAGATTATAATACATAATTTAAACTATCAATATCGTTGATGTTTCATGATAATTTTATAAAAAATGATATTTGATCGTTCCGTGAATCGTTCGTAATATGAATAATTTTATTGTCGAGATAAGATAACATTGTCATTTGAATGGAACGGAGAGAGTATGTATTTTCATGTGACGATGGTTAGGGATCATCGGTACTCACTTGCTTCCTCCATGGAAGATGGAAGAACTGCAACAGTAACAGTGCCAGGAGAAACTCTCTTTCTTTCTATATAGGTGCTTGCGAGGAGAAAGCGCAATCCATATGTTCCATATTAATCACAAAGTTTTTCTATCTCAAAAAAATTACAATATTTTCTTTATTGATAATCTTTTTAACATAAAAAAAACCAATCAATATTATTGTTACAATACATCGAATATCTCCTCTCATAAGTATCATAGTAAACCTTTATTATCATAAAAAATATCATTTCTTCGTTAAAATCTAAACCAATTCAACATTTTAATAAATTTTCGTGTTAGATCAAAACGTTTTAATTGGACGAAGGGAGTAACTTTGTTTTCCTTTTGTCTCATTCCTGTGAGATCTTAAAGATTATGTGTCATGAGATAGATGTTAATACTAACAAATAAATAATTAAAATTAAAATAATATAAATCAAAAATTAAAATTTAAATATTACTTTTTAATTTAAATATTGATTTTTCCTTCGACAAGCCTCCTATTCGCTTTCTCTGTCATCCTCCTCGAATTTCTACCACATTATCCAACTCTCCTCTCACTCCACTCCCCATGACAACCCTCCAATGGCGACCGACACTGCCATCGCCGCCACCCCTCCACCTATTTCCACCACCACCACACTCACCGCTTTTCCCCCGTTTTCGTCTCCCTAAACCCCCAAAACCCCTCTCCTGCACCACCACCACACCAACCCCAATCACGGAGTCACCGGAATCATCATCTCCTCCGACGAAGACGAAGAAGAAGGTGAGGTACAGGAAGCCTTACCCGGGGGAGACGAAGGGGATAACGGAGGAGCTGAGGTTCGTGGCGATGAGGCTGAGGCATGAGAGGGATAAGGTGAAGCAAAAAGAAGGGGGAGAGGAGGGGGAAGGGGAGGAGTGGGAGCCGACGGCGAAGGGGTTGTTGAAGTACTTGGTCGATAGTAAGGTCGTGTTCGAGACGGTTGAAGGGGTTGTAGAGGAGTCCGAGGATGTCGCGCGTGAGTGACAAGATTTTGTTCTTGGTTGGTAGATTGATTGGGGTTAGGGTTTGGTGGATGGTGTCATGCTTGAGTTTCATGAAGACTGCTTACATTTCACATTTCACCCGTCAGATTACCTTGACTATTGTTGTTGTATCTCATGATGGGTTGGGGTGATGATGAGTTATCCGGTTAACGAATTGTTGGGAAAATTTTGTGTATAGCTTGGTTATCCACTTGCATCGTGGAGGAAAAGGAGTAGTATATATGCGTGGATGAGTCATATTCCACTAACTTACAGGCTTTTGGGTTGAAGATGAGCACAATGCATCAATGTTATTATTATTTTTTTTGTTGGGACTTTGTGGTTGGCTCTAATCATGTGTCAAGAAGGGTTAGCTCTATGGTGCGAAATCCTTCCCGGTAACCACGTGGTAAAGGATTTGACATCCCCTGAGGGCATTGAAAAACTCTACTTAATAATACAAGGCTTCACAATCAGCACTATCATCCGTATTGTATTCATAATCCCAGTTTGCTCGAAACCATTGATCAACTACATGTGTGGATTTTACTTTATAGAAGGGGTCTAGGATAATCATTTTGAGAGGTGAATTTTGGTCCTTGTCAAATATATGTATTGTGAATGTGCACAATATTGAGCTTCTTTGGGGCTTGTTTCTTGCATACAAAGTCTTTTTTTCTGAAATGGTCATGCCATCCTATGTTTTTCCTATTGGACAGTTGCATACTTCAGAAATACTGGACTTGAGCGGTCTTCAAGGATTGACATAGATCTGCAATCGTTTAGGGAGAAGGATATGTTGATTCCCGAGCCTAGCAAAGCAGGACTGTCTTATGCTAAATATTTGAAGGAACTTTCGGAAAAAAGTGTCCCATCATTCATTAGCCATCTCTACACCATATATTTCTCACATATATCCGGTGGTCAAGCGATATTGAAACAGGTGAATTTTACTATATTGCAGCTGCATCTTCAAGTTGCATTTTCATTACTCTTCATTCTCTCCTTGCATGGAGTAATAGAATGATGTTGGCAGGTTGTGACATGTGAAGGAAATCGCAACTGCTACTTAGCATGTTAGTTAGTTTGCACAAAACCTAATAATTGGCTTTCTTTAGTCTCAACTTCATGATTCTTGTCGATCTAATTTATTAGAATTCCATCCAGTAAAATGGACAAATTATAAATTTCCAAAATAATAGATAAGAATACTGCAAATAAAGCCATTGCGATGCCCATCAACGGAGTAGTCCCCCCATCCAGGAGCTACTTTACCATATTCCGAAGTTAATGGTTCCAATAAAGGCCCTAGAGTTGTTTTTCTTGGACGAGATCTAGAATTACTCTCAGCGGTTTGTGTAGCCATAAATCTTACCACTTTTAAGTTTTACAACCAGGGCTAAAGTTTTGGTTTTGTCAACTATATTTGATGTCCCTTTGTTATATCGTGGATGGATCGGATTAGCTATTTGGAACTTGAAGAAGCTTTGCTGATGATCATTTAGTTAAAGCAGTAATTCCTTGACATTTGGGCAATTCTGATTGTAGAAATTGTTTTGTGCGTTGCGGTTCTAGGTGGCAGAAAAGATTCTGGATGGAAGAGAGCTAGAGATTACTAAATGGGATGATGATCCACAAGTTTTACTAAGAGAGGTCAAAGACAAATTCAACAAACTCGCTGAGGTTGGTTTCTGAAACTATCATGACGGTTACTTCCTATGTTACAATTTCCTGCTTCTCAGGCTTTGTATCTTCAAATATCTGTATTGCAGCATTGGCCTCGAATTGACAAAGACAGATGCTTGAGAGAGTCAGGAAAGTCATATAAATTCTTGGGGCAGATTGTGCGATTGATAGTCTCCATATGAAAAAATTTTGGTTAATCATCGCAGTGTAGTGACTATGATTTGAGCACCATTATGTCAACGTCAGTGTGTGACTGACTCAGTAGATTGTCAACTAAGCACTTTCAAGTGTTGACTCATGGTCGCTTAATTTTGCATTGAATCATATAACTGTAAACCAACAGACTAACTGAGATTCATTCATGGTTTGCTTGCTTATTCCATGTGGCCTGTAACTCTTTGTCTTTCAATCTAATGCACCTTTTCTTGTTATGATATGCGACATATTCCTCCACGAATATCTCCCTCCCCCGCCCTCTCTATGCAGGTGTTCCACGGCACTCATTTTGGCGGTGGT
This sequence comes from Drosera capensis, assembly GCA_001925005.1. NCBI lineage: Eukaryota > Viridiplantae > Streptophyta > Magnoliopsida > Caryophyllales > Droseraceae > Drosera > Drosera capensis. The sequence goes on from LIEC01006503.1 coordinate 12,296, forward strand.
ATTGATCATAATTTGTAAGGCCTACACCCCTGATGTTTGCTTTTGTTTCATGTTCATTTTTTGCCCACTTCTGCATCAGTGGATACTCCTCAATTTTGATGAATCACAAGTTTTCTTGTCGGCATTGTCGCTTGTAAAATGCCTTGGCAGCCTTGTGTGCACGAGCTCTTTGTAGTCGGATGCATCTTTATTGCTGAAAATTACCCACCGAGGATATAACATCATTTGGTGTTTTCGTGCTTTGTGTACTTGATGCACAGTTTGGGCTCTGATGTCATCCTGGTGGTGCTTCCTTCTCTACTGGTTGGAATTGATGGTTGATGAAAGGCTGGAAGCCGTGGCGTGGGATTGGTGGTCGTGCTAATCTGCACTATATATGATTATGAAAAAGATTGGTTCACAGTCTCGAACAGGACAGCAAACTAGAAGCATCACTTCAGCTCGATCTTGGCAGCTGTTCTGTTTTCACCTCCACTACCAAAAGATGGAGGCTTCAGCTTTTTTGGCGAAGTGACGAAATTCTGTGAAGAGTAGGAGGGGCTTTCTGTGGGTGGATCGGTGATATTTACTGTAATCAAACATTTAGTATTTCTTCAGATGAGTTTGCTTCTCTGTGTAAATAATGAAATTCTTTGTACAGTGGCTTCATGTACCTGTATATTTGAAGATTACATTAACTTAGGCCTGCCTTTAGCTTTCCATTGTACATCTACAAATATTTCTAAATGAAGTCCGAGTACGGCTCAGTTTGCTGTCAATTCTCAGGTTTTGTGTTCATCTATTGTCTTCAGATTTATTTCAATCTCTGTACATTGGCTACATGTGACAGGCCTTAAAATCAATCTGTGCTTCCTATTTTGTACTAAAAGAAACAGGGTTACCTGAATGACAAACTTTTTTGTCGCAATTATCAATAGAACAGCTCTTGATTACAGGAGCAGTAGAGGTTCCAATGTGATCTACTGAAGTACTACCAAATTCAGCAATTAGAAGGCCTCATTCTAAAATTTCTGAACATGGTTTTTTGTTTTTTGGGACAGATTTCAGAACATAATTTAGAACGAGTTCCTAGGGTCAATCTTTCAAGACAATAAATAATTCTTCAGTGAAATGTTACTTCAACCAGAGTGCAGTTTCTGATGAATTGCATCCTTGTGCTACATTGCACATCAAACGTTACAAGAAGAGTTCTCCATCAGCTTAATGGAATAATATGAAAACACATCAGAAGTGCCTGGTACAAAATTAACCTGAGAGAAATAGCAAAGGAAAATTAAAATTTGGCAGGCATTGCAAGGACTAAAATCTTGATGATTGATCATTTCATTACTGATTCAGCAAATTAGGCAGAAGAGATTACATTATCGGAACGATAGAAGGCCAAAACTGATTAATTCGGGAATTAGCATCACAACATCACTTTTACAGGAATTAGCATAGGCTCAATGATCAATCTGCACCAATATGCCAATAATGCTAACCAGTTAGCATAGTCTCTCGTTGCGAGCAAATTATTCCTAAGCCAAATTTACTGGAATTCTGTGTCTGTTTTTAACAACATTGACTTTTATTTAATCAACAAAACCAGAATGATATCTCTAAAAAAAAAGAACGCGGTTATCTTGCTGGAAGGGGAAAATCAATCATCAAGATTTTAGTTGCTTGTCTGCTTTCAGAAAGGGATAATTATCCAATAAAAACATGTACTGTCCTGAGTAATGAGTATAAGTTTATAGTATAGGATATCCATAGAATCCGAGAGACAAGGGTTTAAGGACATGGACGTGGAAAGATAACCATGGTAGTAATTGAACTCAATGTCTCTTATTTCATTTTTGGGCTCTAATGTATTTTGCATAACTCGAATTAATTTTTCATAATGAAATATATCAAACGTAATGTATTTTTTTAAAATGACATGATTATCATTAATTCAATTTTGAGTATTCATGACAAACAAAACAGATGAATAATAAGATATCATTTTTCAAAACATATAATCTCATCAAACTCTATACAAACACGTTTAAGTTTGATCAAGGAAATCACTAATGGAAACTTTTACCTGTGCTTTAACGTGGTATAAGCTCTACTATATGACAGATGGTCTCAAGTTTCAGTTTCTCTTTTTTTTTTCCTAAAGGGAAAACCAAAGTGAAAACACCCAGAAGACAACTATTTGCCACAACCCTTCATTGTTTTCTCCTCAACAAAGCCCCTCGGACTATTCAAATACCCTTTTCAACCCAGAGAGAAGAGCACGAAACGACTCAAGGAGGATCATTTTGCGCCGTGGGGTATATTTTCTTGTCGATTTTGCTTGAATAATTGTTTAAAGTTTGTGTTTTTTTCGGTTATTTTGTTTGCTTGAAGTTCTATTGTGGTTCATCTTGCATCTGGTGTTGTATAAATTGATGGGTATGTGATTTGATGAATGATTATTTGATGGGTCAGTTGAAATTAGTCACCCTTTTGATTCCAGAGTGAATGGGATTGAAAAGATGGGATTGTTGATTATTCGGTAGTTGCAAAAACTGGAAGGGGATTTTAGGGTTAGGGTTCTTGGTTCTATTCTTTGGGTTTTTTATTTCGATTGTTGTAGGGAAAAAAATATTCTGGGAATTGGGCATTGGATTGTATGGACTAATGTTGAAGAGAAATTTTTTTTGGTACAGCAGATAGGTACACAAGCTCTTGGCATAGAACAAATCGCAGAAGATTTTGGAGGAAAAGACTCCTGTTTCCGGATACTTGTCTGTCCGAAGCTATTGGGATGATTTGCAATTTATTTGATGGAAAGAAACTTACTTTTGGTTGGAGCGGGATGGAGAGAGGATCCTGAGACGTGGCCTAGTTATTGAAAAACAATTTCAAGATATGGTGGGCATTCTTATCCAACTCTAGAGGGCCGTAGATAAGCAAGAGCATTGGTTTCATCTTTCTTTATGTTAGCAGTTTCCTCTCAAGTGAGGGTTATTCGCTGCAACCCAACAGAAGTGATAGCAAATTGAAGCAAATTATTGAGGATGTTTGTCATGGTTTGGTATATCTTGACTTAGAGTGAAAACCGTGGGTGGTACCAAAATTGACAATTTCCAGGGTACTTGGCTTCTAATTTGGGTTTTTGAGATGATTGCGCCCATCTTGCTGGGTCAAGAACATATGGTTTTATAGGTGAACAGATCTCGAAATGTGAGTTTAAAGGTTTCTCTTGAGATTATAGAAGTTAGTTTATTACATCGCAAAAATCACATTTTACAGAACCAGTTATCGTTTTTTGCTTTGACAACTAGCTGAATTTTCAGGAGTGAAATTGCTTAACTGTGAATTCATACCGTTGTTCACTATTAAAAATCTTCTCTATTGCATAATTTTAAAGTTTGAGTAGCAACAAAAGGTGCTATTCTCTAGAAGAGAATACTTCATACAAATTTCTATTCCCTAGACCTAGTTGTAAGCAAACACTTTAGGCACTAGGATGACAGGCAGCTGTGTATAGTTGTATTTTCTCTAGCGAATGGCCTTCAATCAATGTGATGCTAATAGATTGTGAGCACATGCCATATGGATGAGGATAATTTGGCATAATTATTTTCAGTTATCACTTAACATGTTGCTATGAGTTACAGTTGAAGCATTGATGTATAACATTATAGATTTAAGCACATGAGAGCATGTAGGTTAGTTGAAGGCTTATTCATGTGATCTAGATAGACCTGCGAAGTTGAAGAAAGCTTCTATCTTCTATAAGCAGGCTGTTCAAATGGACGTCAGTGCGTAGATCAGACTTTTGGATCAGGCATAACACTGTATGATTCATGAATATCGTAAGAAGCATAGGATGACATTATCATCACCCTATTGTAGGACAAACTGGTTCAATACCATGTGTGTGCTTACTGTAAGGCATGCAAATCTAATACTAGAAATTAAACCTGATGGAAAACGGGCTTCTGGTCCTGGCAATTTTCGTTCAATCTCCATTCAGTTATATCCCTACTTATTTTGAATTATGTCTTTGTGGCTTTTTCTTTAGAGAAATGCCAATGACTGACCTTGGGAAACATTTATAATTTATATTGTGCATTTTTTCTGGTGTGCAGTTGTTACTAGGGTCTTTGTTTCGGTCATCTCAAGAGCACATATGTTCTTGGGGAGTTCATGTTGGACAGTCAGAGCATGCATAAACCCAGTCAAGGTTCTGAATGTTAGTCACAGGTGAAATCTTTGGCAAAGTGTCATTTATAATTTGATTGAGGCTGCTTTTTCTTTAATCTATGCACTTCAGGAACAAGATGTTCCATGTGACTGAGATTCGGTGCACAAATGTGGCAGATGTGTTCAAAGTGTGAGAAGCCTATTGATTGTGGCTGTACCAAATCTGTAGCAATCACAACTGAAACGGTGTATGCTGGCTGTAGAACTTTAGGAAGTGACAGCCAGTTATCTGCCCCTTGTTTCCTTAGTAATGGTTCCACACTTGCTGTATACAAGAGAAGGAAGCTTGATTGTAGACCCGTGAGTGCTCCCTCAGCTCAGGCATGCGAGAACACATCCATTCGCACAAGTAATATTGTATACCGAAGAAGGAAGCTTCAAAAGAATCTTGTGTATAGGAGAAGGAAGCTCGAAGCTCATCCTTTCAACAGTTTTGTGGACCGACTTTCACAAAAAATGGGACCAAATGTGAAGTCAATGGGTGTGTGCGCCTCTGTCATCAAATTGGAAAACCCTCCAACAGAGAAAAATTCTATTGTTGTAGCCCTTCGTAGATCAGATGTTAAGCCGTCTACATCTGTGTCTGCGACCATCAATGAGCCAGCTCTCACAAACTCCGCAGCAAGGGTAGACTGCTTAGTTCAGGTCCATGTTTCCAATGAAAAACATAAACCAAACAAAACTGTTGAAATGTGTAGCATGGGAGATAGTTGTTCATCTTCAATGTTGAATGTTGACATTGATTCGTCTTCTTTGGGAATTGAATTGGATGATAGTGGTGAATGCTCATCATCTGGTGACCTTATGGAGACAATGCAGGACGATCTTTCTGGAAAGGATCTATGCATCTCGATTCTTAGAAGTCATGGGCTGTTGTCAGGGTCTAGACAGGCTAGTCCCCCTAATTCTGCTGAAGATTCTCCTTACACAACCAGTGTCAGCAGTACTCGCACATGTGACGTTTGCTCGCACACTGAGACTGCTGGAAACATGCTAATTTGTGATCACTGTGAGGCAGCATTTCACCTTTCCTGCTGCAGCTCATTCGTGGAAAAAGTCCTAGTCGATGAATGGTACTGTCAGTCTTGCTCTAAGAAGAAGCGTATACTAATGAAAGAAAAAGAAGAGAAACGGTCGCCAATTATGAAAAGTGCAAAATCTTCTGTATCCGATGGCAAGCAGGGATCTATAGCTTTTATGTTGAGTGACACTCGGCCATATACAACTGGAGTTCGTATTGGTAAAGATTTTCAAGCAGCTGTTCCTGAATGGTCCGGTCCCACAACAGAGTATGCTGTTCTCATCTCCTTTAATGTATATCGGTGTGCTCATTGAATGAATTAGTGTTTGCAAAGTGCAATCTCTTCGCTTCTAGAAATTACCGTATTTGGGTGGAGATATTGAAAGGTCTTAGGATGGGTGGGGTTTGTCGGGTATAGGAAGGAATTTTACCGCATCTTCTTTCTCTCTTTTTTTCATATTTCATTTCCTTTTTATTTTTAAGAGTTCCTATTCAATTTTTTTTAAATAATGCTGTGTGATCATCAACCTGACAGACGATTTTATTTTTCTTGGAAGCTTTTGGCAAGTAGTTTCTTCCATTTGGAAAGCTTATATATCATTCCTGGGTCATCCTGAGTCGATTTGCTCGAGTAAAAGAGTGTCTGCTCAACCATACATTCCTGGTGCTCTTGTCCAATAACAAATGAGTTTTACCATAGTACAATGAAATAAAGGGAAGGATTGCTAGGTTTTTATCTTGTGAATACAAAGCAGTTTTTCTAATCCTAGAGAACTAGGAATCACGAGAACAACCTATTTTTATACTCCATCTGTCCCATAAACTTTGCAACATATACGTATTTTATATTATTCTATATACATGAATACAAGTCTCATTTTCATATCAAATCATGTTTGATCGTCTCGTAACATGTATTAAGTTGAAGTATGTATCTTACAAAACCATTGATGTTTCACGATAAATTTACAAAAAAAAAAAAAAACTACGTTTGATTATCGTTACACGCGTGTCAAACTTTGCATTGACATGCATGCAAAATCAAAACGTTGTAAAGTTTATGGGACAGAGGGAGTAGTACTTTTATCCTAAAAAATGGCTATATGATATCCAGTATCTTCATTTCGAACGGAAAGGCTTGATCAGTTCCTATTAAGTTTGTTAAATTGAGTATCCTTTTCGCCTTCGGTGATGTCTAATGTTTTATTTTTTCTTACAGGGACACTGATGCTGTTTCCGAACCATTAGAGTTGGATCTCTCAGGAACTTTAAGTTTGCCTGTGGGTGATGCGGCCTTTCTTTCTCCTCTGCACCATATTTCATTTGGTGCTTGTTTTGACAATATTCTGAGAAAATGATGTCCCTGTATTCTTTCAGGAAACAAAGTCTAGCAATCCTACAAAGTCCAGCGCCATCGGCAATTGGCTTCAGTGTAGGCAGATTGTGGATGGTACTGGTGATGGTAGTGATGGAACCGTATGTGGAAAATGGCGCAGGTAAAAAAAATTTGGTAACCTCAGCATCTTTATTATATTCTTGTAATCCGACAATTAATTTTATCGGCTTAAGGGGGCAGCTAGCTGACTGCTGCCCCCTCCCCCCCTAACAGGGGAAAAAAACAGATTTCTTTTTTGAATTGTTTTTTAAATACAGGCTGTGACGGGGGCAGCAGTCAGCTAGCTGCCGCTGCTGCTTTCCCCTTTTCCGTAATTGTATTTCCTTCTAGTAAATATATGGTATGTTCTTTGTAGCTTTTCTTCTTTTTTCTGTGACTTTGTTGGACGAAGGCTTGTTTCAGCTTTTAGCTTGCTTTCCAATTCCTATACTGTTTGTCCTTTTTTTAGGTGACTGGGTCTTCATAAAGATCAAAATAGGTCTTAAATTCCCAGTGAATCGGTAGAGTTGCATGTATTCTCGTCTCTGTGTCACTTATTGTTCACGCATGCCTTAGCTGCTTTTTCCCATGATTTGGCTGACCACTGTCGTTTTAGAAAATGTGCAGTTTGAATTTGTTGGCATCTTTTGTTCATGATCATCCTAAGTAAATGATTTTGTTCATCCTTGATAATTTCAGGGCTCCACTTTTTGAAGTCCAGACTGATGATTGGGAATGCTTTCGGTCAGTCTTGTGGGATCCAACTCATGCTGATTGTGCTGTACCTCAGGTAAAACAATTGTTTTTGACGATCTCCATCTTGACCTATTTTTTGAACTAATTTCTATCCTTCGAGGTAAAACTATTAATAATTTTTTTCCCTCTGCCACCTCGTGCACAGAGTCCGCTTGAACAGATCAAGTGTAGATGAATTAACGTTTTATAGCTATTGAAATTGATAGGCAATGCCACTTGCACTTCACATTGATCAGCAGTGGAACATATGAACTGTTCTTTGCGGATTCTATTCCTTTTATCTTTTGGTGCAAATGAAGCATGCTTTTTTGCTTTTGCTCGTCTGCTTTTGTTTATTTTTTGCTCTTTTTTTTCCAGGAGCTGCAAACTGATCAAGTGCTGAAGCAGCTGAAGTACATAGAAATGGTAATTCATATCTCTGAGTTGACTTTATTGGTTCCATAAGTTCTGTGGTGCGTGAAAGGAAGTTCACATTATACCTCACATGCATCAGCATAGCTTCTTCCTTTTGTTATGTAGAGAATTTCGATGTGATGCGTGATTTCCAGCAGCGAACTTCTGGCTTGATTCCATTAGATTAAGGAATTTCTTTTTGTGGAGGGTTTCTTTTTTCTTTTTCTTTTTTCACTTCTGTACTTGAACAGTCTGCTTGTTCAAAGGCGCGCTTAAGCTGTCAGTCTAAACAACGATTGTTGCCTTGTTTTAGGTTTTTAGGTAGATATAGGGCAAGATCCATTTTCCTGGATTGCTGTCTTAGACTCTAAACAGAGTTGTTATGTCTTGCAGCTGAAGCCTAGGTTGAATCAGAAGAAGCGTAAGTTGACTGCTGGAGAACTTAATGGTTGTCGAGGCACGGCGGAGGATAAGCTAAAGGGCTCTGCTGGTGCAGTTAACTGTTGTCGAGGCATGGTGGAGGGTAAGACGAAGTGTAGAGTCTCTAAAGGAAGCAAAGATGAGTAAATAGAGTCTGAGATGTCCATAGTGCATAGTTTGATCAATTTATGTATGAGGTAGATTGAGGATTAAAGATCAAAGGGTGAGTTACAATTTTGTCCCCAAAAATCTGTTCAACAATTATCAACAGTTATTTTTTCTTGTATTTACAAGATTGGTGACGAGATCTTTGGAGCCTGTGCTTCCAGCTTCTGGTTAGAACGAGGCTATTATATTCGTGTTAGCAGCTTTCTTATTTCTGATTGGGTAAGGTTCGAACCCGTGGCAGCCTTGCCACTGGTGCTGCAAAAATTAAGATGTCGAGTCACAAGGTTTTCTTTAGGTATGAACTTATGAACTAGTTTGCAGTGTTCATATTTCGACCAACTTTTATTTCCATCCTAAAAATGTCAACAAGGATCTATCGTGTTTTTTTTTTTTTTTTACACAAGGGTCGATTATTATTACTTATACAACAAATGAATGCTCAAACTAAGTTACCATAGATATCCTTTACAAAATAGAATTTGAAGTTGATAAAAACTGCAAATTTTGCTAGCAACTATTCCTGCAAGGATGAAAAGCATCAGCACTTTACGAATAGGTCTAGTATAAGGGAATTTTTCTTCCAGGCGTACAATGTTCCCAAGGAAGATGAAAACTGACATTTTTTTTGCTGAAGAAGTTCTCGACAGCAAAGATCTCGATTCTATCCATATGGCCTTGAAGCATGGAGACATACAAAAATTTCTCTCTTCATCAAATCGTCCTGTCATGATATTAGTAGCAGAGCTCAGAGGCCAAGGAAGCCAAGCTCGCTAGCTCTCTCCTTCTCAAATGTCTCAAAGTACTGATAAATGATCGTTACAGCGAGCAAAATCCCAGTACCAGAGCCGATTGCACCCATGAAATCAGCAAGCACCGTCAAGGCGCCAATGCACATTCCTCCAAAAGCTGCTGCCGTGGGTATGTAACGATTGAGCTCTTTCTGCAGGTTAGAGTCCCTATGTCCGGGCATAACCATTCCTTGATCCTGCATAAGGCATAAAATAACAATTAAACATCATCCAAAGTGAAATCGAGGTAATTTCACAGAGGTCTAATGGAAAGAGGATGTTAAACATTCATCCCAGATAACAATCACAACCGCCAAAGAGCACGACAATGTGTCAGGAACAGATAGCAAGAGTCACAAAATTACTGGAAAAGGACTTGGTAATCCAAAAACAACGGAATAAAATATAATTCAATTTGATGTGTGTTTCCCTTTTAATCAAGTGGACAAATCTAGTTGATACTATGAGAAAAGGCCTACTTATTAATTTAGTTCATTGATATATCAGAATGCCTGTACACTGTCAATAGCTAAATGCTACAAAATACAACAGACTCAAGATGTTTAACTTCGGCTATTACCTTAAGCTGCTTTGCAACATCTCTGGTCGAAGATCCAGAAACCTCGATCCATGTTTTTGAGAATAAGGCACAGGCCGAAAGCATGAACACTATATAGAAGAGGGCATGGAATGGATGCGCTGCCATATCAGCCAAGCTGCACAGAGAAGCAACGAATAACTTCATCATACTGCTCATAATATCAAAAACAAAAAAACAACGGAGGCTAGGAATCGTTACACTTCAGGAAATAAAATGGATATTCTTGATTACCTGGCTGGCGCAGTTACATAGTAAGCAAGACCACCAACGGGAATCGATTGACCACCATATTCAGATGCCTTCCACGTACCCAACAAACCGACAAGGAAATTTCCGCTGTACCTTTTGTAGAGCAGCTGCACAGGGACAAAAGCAGAATGTTCCATTAGTTCATGTACCATTATCTTGATGCAATATAGATGGGCAAAATTAATACTACCTGGGAGATAAAATAGAGATTGGACACAAGCGCAGACTGGAGAATGATGGGCATGTTGGAGGTGTAGAAGAGCTTGATAGGATATGAACCCTGCTGTCCACGTGCATTCTTTGACCGCACGGGCAAAACAACACGGAAACCTTGGAAGTAGATTACAATTAGAAAAACCAGTACAGTTGCCAGCAAGTTTGTCACGTTCGGAAGATTCTGTCGATAGAAAGCCTCCCGGAGAGCTCGGACTTTATCTGTCCTGGTAATCAAAAGATGAAACAGGGCAACGACAGCACCCTCGAACTCAACTCCTCTGCCAGCATTAATAGTGGTCGGACTAAATGCCTTCCATATGATGCTTTCACTGTCATCCAAACACATAGAACGTTTTAATTTATTCAAATCAAATACAAACCCCCAGCGACACAGTCCAAGTCCAAGAAAACAGCGCAAAGAACCCTAACTTACCAGATATTGGTCGCAATGAAAAGTGAAATTCCAGAGCCTAGACCATATCCCTTCTGAAGAAGCTCATCAAGGCATATCACAATGATACCGGCAAAGCAAAGCTGAAGAATAATAAGAACAGCATTGCCGACACCCAGTTGGCCTACACTTCCATACATCCCTGAGAGAACATATGCAACAGCCTCACCAACAGCGATCAGAATGCCCAATAACTTCTGAGCGCCATTCCTACAATATTAAAAGACAGCCAGGAAGATTACAAAACCACCCGACAAAACTAAGCCACGTGACCATGCTAAGTTCCTCACCAAGAAAATAACCAAAAGAGCTACCAATGATCAAAACAGAATTATAATACTGAACAAGTGCAGCAACAATCAATGTTTTATGTCACCGAAAAGTCTCTTTCCAATTTATCCCGATGAGTTAACAGAAATAAAACGAACTTTTCTCCCAATTTATGAGTTAAGCTACACAGATATGATTGCAACTTCTCATTTGCAAGTGGAAGCAGCATCTCGTAGTAGAATGCTCTCCGAGTTAAGCATCACCATTATACAAACTCATAACTCCGATCTTCCATTTCGCGTCTCAAGAAACCGGCCTCATGACCACATACCACTATCACAACGATATGCAAGAAAGCAGTGCAATAACCACAACACAATAACACAAAAAGCACGATCAGTCAATCTCTGGATTTCAATTTCAACCAGTGGGGGCAAAATACTCACAGAAGAGCACGATCCTCCCTGACATTGTTATCCACCTCAATGATCTTTGCACCAGCCAAGAGTTGCATCACGAGCCCAGAAGTCACAATGGGAGTAATCCCGAGCTCCATGACAGTTCCACGGTTTGACGCAAGTATAACTCTCATCCAATAGAACGGATCCGCCCCCGTGGCGGAGTGTATCCCGTAGAGCGGAAGCTGACTGCATACGAGGAAAATGAAGAGCGAGATCACCGTGTAGATCACCTTCTCCCTAAACGGGAGCTTCCTGTCCGCGCTCTGCACTTCTGGTAAGAACGACAGGAATGGCCTCACCAGATGCAGAACCCGAAATCCTCCTCCCATTTCTAATTACCAAATCGAATCGAATCAATCACGACTCACAGCCTGTTGGAGGCATTACAAAGGCGTCAGAGTACGCCTTAAGAATTCAGTACGACGACATGATTATCAAAAGCTGCTGCATTATGACTGCTCAAAATAGTGAAATCCAGAACCAATAACAGAATGAGAAAACCAATTCCACTTTTTCCAGGTTTCTTTCTTTATACTTCTCATTCCTCCTTAAAATCAATAAAATCATATCTAACTAGTTTCGATTCGTCAGTCAGACAATCCAAAATAGAAATCAAGGATCAGAAGCCATACCAAACAGCGCCTAAACGAACCAATTTTACCAATTTTTTAACATGAATTTAAAACCCTAGATCGGATCAGGATCAAATGTATAGAGAATAAAATTCCAATTAGGGTTTCGAGGAACTTACTTGAATCGCCGGCGACGGCGGCGAAGAGTGGCGGCAGAGGGTGTCGGCGACGGAGCAATGCGAGTGCGATGAAATATCCAGATTTTTTGGAGAGTTTTGATTGGTGGGATGATATCATGAACTGCTTTTTTGAACAATGGGATTGTTATATGAGAAACGTGGAGTAGATAAACGTGTTGTTATAGCGTTGAATTGGTCTATATAGTCATGTTAGTCCAAAATTGAGGTCAACCTGCACCTTCAAAACAAAAGTGGTCAATATTTTCATCCTATAGTTCACGGGAACATGTCACATGTATTTTAAAATATTCAGTTCTTATATCTAATAATAACAAAAAATTATTAAATTAATTTAAAATCAAAATTTATAATTTAATTTATTAAAAATATTATATTTAATCGTCATAAATTAGATTTCGAAATATATATCATTTCAAAATTTATGACTTCGCAATATATATCATTTCAACAAATTATGAGAGGAACGAAAGGTTGAATTATGAGTCTTTTGAGTTTAGTTGACTATGTATGTACATGAATTACATGAGATGGAATGTTAGTGCAACTATATTTGAGGATTTGGATTGGATACTTTCATAAGTCCTGTATTTTTGTGTGATTCCTTCAAGATGTATGGAATTTTTGTCTCGACTACTTTTTGCATCAAAAGCTGAAAAAAAAGGGGATATAATCTACCTTCATTTCATTTTTCATAACGCAATTCTTACAAGCATAAAAGACATGCCAGGCTACATGCTGCACAGCAGGATGGAATAAACAAGGATTCCAAAATTGCGACGAAGATGACACAAAAAAGCCTTGATGATGAATCCCAAGTAACATGGCAAATACACGAAAGAGTTTAGCTCATGAGCGTCGTTTTTGTTTCGTTCTTTTTGCATCGTCAGGTGGCGTCTCTGTTGAATCTGGAGTGCTCGCGACTCTCCCCTACAAGCACCATAACAAAGCAAAGAACACAATCAATAACAACCGAATCAAAGTAATAATGCGAACTCATGAACCGAAATTCACTTAAAACGGATTCCATTTCCTCAATCAGTATTTGGATGATTATATTTCTTGCATTATATCTCGATAGTAATGGTCCTTGATGGCAAGGGCAGGGTGTCGCGATGATATACTCAAAATGATGCAAAGTCGGTAGGGCAGTAAACAGACAATGTTTGGCACTGGAATAACATCTATCTGTGCAATATATGCTAATCTGATGATCACCTGCGTTCGAGGGCGTTGATCAGCATTGACCTTGCGAACTTGGTACCTGACCTTCTTGGAGAAGAGCCGGGCATGACGCTTCTCCTTGTAGCGCTGAACACTCGCTTCCCTCACCACTCCTGTTCCATTGTCCCCAAATAGGTCTATTTGGGCCAACCTTGCCTAAACACACAACATACCATCAAGCACAACTTAAAAAACTTGAACCACAACTATAAAAATTTATTTACAGGATTCCACAAGCAACCAGTCACCTTGGTGTCGAGTCCACCTGTGCAAAGATTCTTGTCGGAGAATGGTGAACCACGATCTGACCACGCCTTCAAGACCTCGTCATAGTTCAGTTTCAATAGCAGCTGGGGACTATCCGAAACTTCTGGAGCCATATCCTCCAAGGATGGAGAAGGAGAATTGGAATAAGTACATCGGGATGCAGCCTTGATGATATCCTCAACTTTTTTCTTCTTCTGTTTCTTCTGTGTGCAAGACTTCGGGTGAAATCTAGGAGATATTTCACCAACATTTACAAAAGGGAAGCTATATCCTTCATGATCGACATTCCTGAATGCACTACTCAGTCTTCTACGCATAAATCCGAATCCAAAATTGAATCCCAAGCCCATCAAGGGGTAACCATAGCACGCATTGCTTCTAGTCTCATCACCCAAATTTGCTTCTTCAAAGCTAACAATCATACTTCCCATTATACTATCAATCCCCTCCTCAATCTCCTCATCCAATATAGACTCCGTATCTAGGCCATCGTCGTCTCCAAGCGCATCATACAAATTACACAACTCCATACAATTAAGTGAGTTCGTGGGTGAACCGATGATCACTCTAGGCTCGAACCGGAATCTCGGTCTCTCATCAAAACCAGGAAAAGTGACCAGCAGTTTAGCTGATTCTGCTTCTTGCAAGGAAGCAAACTCAGTGCTCATTTTGCTGAATCTGCAGGGCTTTAACATATGTCTACTGGAAAAAACTTTGGGACAAGCTGATGAGAGCAACGCCGCTGCCTCATTATACTTCTGATTCAATCTTTTTCTCGCTGATCTAGGCTTTCGGGTTGATATACATTCAATTGAATCACTTAGACCCGATATCGTTGAAGAAGGCGAAGGCGTAGGCGATTGACATGTACGCATCAATGTCGTCGCCGGTGAGGGCGACGGCTTGATAATGTCCAGGTCTAACCTGTAGGTGGCTCCTCCACCTCCTCTCAAACAAGAGTTCATTGTCACAACTAGATATACAGATTGTAAGCAAAGCAACCAAGTAGAATCAACAAACAACTAGCTAATCATATTCCAATGATTAGATCAAAATCACCATGGCAATCTCACACGGGGGAAAGAAAGTACAAATTTTGGTATAGACCCAAAAGCGCAGTACCAAAACCCTAAACCTTAAAACCCTGATATCAAAGTCGAAACCCTGAATTCTGAACCCTAACCCTTAAACCCTAAACACTGAAACAAGAAAGCTATACAAGGTAGAGTCTTTTTTAGGATTGAACAAAAGGGTTGAAGATGAAAATGGAATCACACAAGGAGGCAAAATCAACCCAGAATCCTTTTTTTTACTTTGACTCAGCACCACCCATGTGGGTATCCTTGAGTGCAATCAAAGATCACTGAAAGTGGGCTTGATTTTATTTTATTTTAGGGACCAAAAAGGGAAAAAAAAAAAGAAAGAAAGAGAGAGTTTCAATTCATTCATGTAACAAAAAGGAAAAGGGAACAGAAAAGCGATGAACAGTTGAAGAAGCACAGAGAGAGTGGTGGGAGACTGTGAAGGGAGGGGTTCGATTGAAACTGAGCAAAACCGTGTTGTGTTTTGGTGTTGGTTAAACAGAGCAATTTGATGAGCAAAAAGTGGGGAGAGGAGAGGGGACAGTTTTTTCGTTGGGTGCATTGAATTGGAATTGGGGTTGATGTTTTTTTGGCGGTGGACCGCTGTTTCCTTTCCCTGCCACTTTCTGCACCATCACGCCCCATAACACTGACCGTTCCTACAACAATTAACAATCTATGTAAATAATGTTCAATGTATCAAACTCATTTGTATATGGTGTCGTGAAAAAACACAATATTTAGATTATGAGTAATTGTTTGGTCGTGTATTGGAACCATCGGATTATCGAGTTTAATGAAGGAATGGATGGTTCAAAATTACATCATTTGATAATGTCAAAGACTTGATTGTTATCGGTTTTTTACACCAAACACACTAATCCAAGGAAATTCCTCGTCATTGCATTACACTATTCTTTCCGGGTGAGAATTAAAAAGTGGAATTGTTTTTGTTTCTCGGTTCAATTTCAACTTTATTTCAAACATTCAACACACGACGAAAATGGATTCCCGATCATACAGGCAGTCAAGGCTATGCCCTGTAGGCAAAGTACCTGCATTCACATTCCACTACAAATATTTCGTCTGCTTTTTTTCTTTTTCTTTTTTTTTTTGAAAAAAAACTTATCCTTTTTCAATTGGATTTTCTTATCCGCTGACGTGGCATGATACTATTGGGAAACCAAGATTTTTTTTTGCCTAGATAGAATCAGTGGCCGTGGAACATGAAACGTTTGGCCGGTTCGATGAGTTGCAGTTTATGAAAATCACCAAAGTCAATCCCTGTATTGTATCTTATGTTCTCTTCTACTTAGATTATAATATTTTATTTAAATTATAATATTTTTATATTTAATAATTTTATTCATATAAAATATCAAAATATTTTTATTTTATATCACATCAATTTATCCATCATCATTTTTTATTTTTTTTCCTTACTCTTTTATCTCACATATTCACAAACATAAAATTATCATGTCTTATTAATTCAACACACATAAATAAACCCTTATAATTTAAATACAAAAAAGAAAATATCTACTATTTAATGGACGGTCACATTCTCTAACTCGATTAAATATCTATTGATGACTCATGGCATTGCTCGCTTGTGTGGTTGCGTCGTGAGTATGACGACTGATGACACTTTTGCAATATGACCCGATTGACGTTGCAAGTCAGGTCATATAAAAGGATCCCTTGCCTTCTCGCATTCCACTCCCTACTATATTAAACATAGACGATGCTGAAACTTTTCGAAAGATCACTGAGAATTTCATGTTACATAACTTAGCTTAGGAAACAATCCATAGTATGTTGATGAAAATTTTATGTTACCAACATTTAACCCTGCTACAAAACATGGAGCCTAGCTCATCGCATTCACTATCTGAAAGAGCTATAGCCCCCAAAGCCTGAAGAACCATACACGTCAAATGGCTGCGATGATAGCGATGATGAAGGATAGGCGGTGGCGAACTGTGAATATGAAGGTGGCAACCTGGTATCTAGTTTGCCGTAGCTACTAGTAAGTGGTTCTTTGTGATTACTGATGGAATCCTGCATAAAGGAAACGAGACATAGAAACTCTATGACATCCGCATCAACCGAATGAAAAGAAGCAAGACATGAAGAATATCCAGAATCACAACGCAGTATCAGGAAACATCAACTAAATGAAAAGAAAGGTGCCAAAATCGACATCGGGCACAACTAAATTGACGGTCCTGTCACTATAAAACGAAAACTCGACTGAGAGGTTTATTTGTACCTGAATTAACTCCTGAGCCACCTGAACTTGGGCAGATGTTCCTATTATTTCCACCATTAATTCATCCGGCACCCGACTCTCTTTAACTGTAAGGACTGCACCACTGATGCGACGGATGTAAGCAATGTTCTGCCCCCCCGCACCAATGATATCTTCCGCATAAGTAAGAGGTATCTGCATTGTCTGCGTTACCTGTAACATGGAATAAGAAAGCCAATGATGGCATCGAGACACAAAACCGTTGACACAGAGTAGGGAACGTTCAACCAGCAGGGAATCAGGAATAAGAAAGGCATAAAAACTGGCAAATGACGAGTTTGCAAATTTATTAAGATCTGTTCCCTTCTTACGATCTACTCATAAAGCCAAAAGATGTATTTTGCTTGCCAGGTCCAAAACCAACAAAGGGAATAAGAATGTACAGCCTAAAACATATTTGAGAATCAATGTAGCATTGAATTTGACTCCGGATTCATGTGTTCTGGTCAAAACAGGGTTCCGATTCAAACAGGCAGTTGGACATGAGCCAAATACTGTATCAATTCGCAATTTAAGTGAACCAGAGCTAAATTAAGAAGTTAAATGGAAACCTGAGTAATGATAGGAGCACCAGGGTGACCAAGTCCCAGCCAAGACCGACTAGATGGAAGACCCGAATGAAGTCCATATGTTTGGAGACCAGAAGTACTGCGTTGGGCTCCCAGCATAAGTTCCCGTTCAAAGGAATAACGATTGTTTCTCACAGAAAGAGGATAATCAATCTCAAGTCCAGTTTGTGGAGCACTATGCACATTATGCCTGTCAGGCAGGTGTTCAACTTGCTGCCCCTGTGATACTGCCGAAGCATACTGGAAACATGAACAGATTATTTAGTAGCTTAACAGCATGGAATACAGCGAGCACTCTAGCCAGGGATCGAACTTACAGTATTCTCATACAGAGGAAGTACACTATGGTCGACCAAAAACCTCCTCAATTGCCCAATAACTAATTCCAGAGCTTGCAGAACCTTGAAAGCTTCACCCAGCAACTCTACAATCCTCTCGTCTGCTGAGACGTAAGATGGCACTTCATCTGTCCAAACGAAACAAAAGGATAAAAGTTTATTCCCTCAAAATCTTTTTTTGTCCTATTTAGAATATGACGAGGGTGATAGGGCTTTTGGAACACTTCGGAAGACCAAATAAGGTATAGGCTAGAGCATCATGCTCTCACCTATTAGCAACAAACAAATTGTGAACCGCGAAGGCCACAAGAGTAATATTTATGCAAAATGTGGTGTCAGTTTAATCGACTATCAAACTAAGCTACCATGCCTTCAACATGTGGAGTCACTTAATCCAAAACTTTCGTATCAGCTAAGGCAACTGCACAAAATTTATTTGTTAACATTTTTACCAGCAAACAATTTACCTACAAGTCCACTTCGAAAACCTTTTACCTACAAGACTAGAATTTTAATCTAGGAAAGCTTGGTGAGGGAAAGAACTTTAAAAACAACTAAAGTAACGAATCTAATATTGAGTTTTGTAGCAAGATCTCTTTACAGATCCTAGAGCGGAGATGAAAATACTATTAACAGCATACAATAGATACCTCCAGAAAGAACACGCACAGAGGCACCACTACTCTCCTGTATTGACTTAATCAATGCACCCTGCTTCCCAATCAAACTAGTTGCTTGCGTACTATGAACGAGTAATCGGCTAGAACAATATGAAACCCCAGAAACCCCAGCTGTTTTATCCTCAGACGCATTTCCAGGCAGCCCGTTAACGCGCCTGAAAACTTTTATTACAGCATCCATAGCAGGGGACAATGGAGCTTCTAGCTCCTCCTTTCCAGATATCAGGACCTATGAAGAGCATAACACAAATAACCACACGGTTAGAACTTATAACAAAGCGAAGACTACCACAAAGAACTAACCGTTTCACATTTAAATAAATAAAAATAAGATGAAAAAATGGATAGAACTATTCAAGGGAAAGTTGATGCAGATCCAATAAAATTAAACTTCACAATAGATGAAAAAAATAATAATAATATTGCTGGTCCAAGTGCACGCTTTCTAGTTCTAGTAGAAATCTCCTGAATCAGCACTCTTCTTTCTCAACACAGCATCACTCGACTAGGCCATAAACCCAACTCAAGGATCACAGGTTACCGTTTTTCACTACGTCAATATCAATATATCAATAACTTGATGCTGAAAAACCTTCATTTCCCACACATATCAAAATACCAATATCTTGATGCTCAAAACTTTCTGGAGTATACAAGTCCATGACAAAAAATTAAAAGGAAAATTTATCCCAAAACCCCCATTTCAACTTTCTTTAACAAATTGCTCCACGTTTACTGCACTTCAACTTCGTCTTGATTACACATTTTATGCAAATAACAGCTTTATATATGTATACTACAGTCAACAGCTTTATATATGTATACTATAGTCACAAAATCCCACCAAATGCAGGGTGTGAAGAGGGGAAGATGTACGCAATCTGCAAGATGTACACAATCTTATCTTTGTTGAGTATTTATAACAAAGAATCTGTTTTCTAATGCCCTCAAGAGAGTCAAACCCCTACCCACTTTGCTGGAGGTGGAGTTGTATAATACAGTCAATACAAGAAGTAGTTTGACGAAATAAAGATGGACTTATCCCGATCGACCACATTCAGATAATTTCCTATGTAGTAAATCAATCAAATAACTAATAACAATAGGCCTGTTTGATATCACTTCTATTTTCTATATCCCATTTTCATTTCACTTACCTATAAAACAAAACTGAATGTTTCCGATTCCAGTTTCCTATACCGATGAAACGTGAGTAGAAAACAGAGAAACTTTTTTGTTTCTTGTTTCATTGAGTAATATTCAATACAAAATCAGTTACTGGTTCTGGTATTCACACTTTTCAGCAACGATACCAAAAAGCCCCTACGATATCCATATCACGAAACCAATCAAAACCCTAGAAACCAAAAGAAGCAGCAATTCATTCATACAATGCGATCAGGATGATTGGCGACTGGACCATCCAGCACACGAATTTTGGCGCGAGACTCGTCGCACATCTTCTTTATTAGCTCGCCCTTGCGTCCGATTATGCTGCCGACCTTCGTCACCGGAACTATCAGCCTGAACACGCAGTCTCCTGGCCATCCCGGCCACTTCTCGCTAGCTTCTGCGGCGGGGCCGGAGGCGGCGGCGGATTCTGATTGTGTGTCCGCGGCGGACGGCAGTGGTGGTGGTGGTGCCATCGGTGTCGCCGACGTCGTTGTCGGTGGAGTGGGAGTTTGTGAGGGTGAGTGCAAATTGAGGTTGTGGGTTTGGGGTCGAGTAACTACTCTTCTTAGATTTTACACCTGTGTCTCAAAAAATGCAGTTAATGTTTGGTTGATACATCAATATATATATATATATATATTAAATTTTTATAAGTTTTAATAAAAAATGATATTTTTTAATAATAAGAAGATGTAAATGAGATTTAAAAAAAATGATGAATATATTATAATGATTTATTTTGATATTTTTTTATATAAAAAAATCATTAAAAATTTATATTTATTATATTTTAGAACGATTCGAATAATAAAATATTAACTATAAACGGAGAAAATAATTTTATGCAAATAATGTCAGTACGCACTCACATTGAGAAATCCATATATATGGAAAATCTATCAAAAAAAATTATAGAGTAGATTTTTTATCACTATATTTATTTTTACATGATTTTTTATGCCTCCTATTCTTTTTTATATATGGGAAATCAAAAATAAATTGATTAAACTTTTTATATTGGTAAAATAAGAGATTGAGGAAGGGGGCCTCCGTTAAGTACAAAGAAACGTCCAAAGGAAGCGGGCATCGGACTGTTTTTCAACACCATTAAATTCAATTGAGCACACCGTTCCAAGTTTTTACGGTGTACACCGTTCAAAATTTTTTCTTTTAAAATAATATAATAGTGTTATTTTTTTCGTTTCATATTATAGATTAATTTTTTTTATTTGGATCATCTCAAAATATAATCAATATATCATATTTATTAATTTTAGACATCAAAACAAATCATCATCTGTTATAGTACATAAAAAAAAAAATAAAACTAATAATACAAGACTATGTATCATTACATCTCGACATCGTAGAGAACATGAATAAATCAAACAGACACATGTATAAAAAATAAAATAAAACTAATGTTCATATATATATAAAAAATAGGGTTCTTGTTTGGTGGTACGTTTGTACCGGAGATGATCAAGAGCAAAAGACAGTCTTGCCATGAACCAGTAGGCTCGTTGGCGGTTGACAATTCAGGAAGTTTTACGGAATATGGTTTGTACGTTCTATGAGTTCAGTATTTTATTATTTTGACTGCTTCATTGATATACGGGTATGGATGGGCTGCAGGACATTGCAGTTTACTCCTCATTCACTGCAAATTTTGGCCACCGTGCAATGTTGTTTCATAACCACAACGATTTGTGGCGAATGATGGCCAGAGTGCAGTCCAGGCTCCGGCCTCGTTTTCCCCTTGTTGATTCATCGATTGTGTGCTCTTTTTTTGCTTAAAGATTGGAAATCCGAACGTTTTACCTTGTATGAATCTTGAATGAGCCAGCTATGTCAGTACTTGTTCTTGATTTGTCTGAACTTATCATCCCAATTTTCTACACCCAAGTTACAGGACATATATTAAGGGCCATGTCGAATTGGGAAGATCTTTCAGAAGGATTACTTGTATAGATTGCAAGACCGGTCTCCAGCTACGATGACTTTAAAGCCATTCACAAGGTAAATCATCATTGGAGATCATCTTTGACAGGTCTCTGTTACTCCTGCACCACTCCTCAAGCACCATGGCTCATGCTTGCCGCATAAGATGATACCAAATCACAGCGATGCATCTACACCAAGCATCGTTGTTATTAAATCATCTCCGAATCCAAATCATGTCTTCATAGCGATGTCACGAAGAACACTGCTCGAACACACATCTTTAGCCTCTCCCACCACCCAATCCCCCCTTCCCCATCGCAGTAATCACCACAAATCGAATCGATTCGTCCTCGATAATGGCCGATTAGGTTGGAAATTCGGGTGAAACCCTAGCTGAGAGTGAAATTGGGGGAATTGAGTGAGGGACGATGAGATCCATGTGTTGAGTTGGGAATTGGATGCGGCGAAGTGTGATTAGGAGATGAGTGTGGTTGCGGTGGTTTTCGGCACAGGTTACGAAGAAGACGGCGATTGGAGGTGATAGTGGAATTGATGATGGGGGGTTTTGAGAAGGTTGACAACACCACGGAAGGAGAAGAGATAGGAATAAGATGAAATAATGTTTAAGTAATTTTTTTTTTGTCGATAATTTTATGAATATTGCTGAATTTGTATATGTTTGAATCATTTTATAAAAATAATAATATATGATCGTCTTAAAAATTTTTGAAATATATGTCGTTATATTTATTTTGAGATGAAAAAAATATAATATTTTTTTATATTTGAAAATCTTTTTGTGACAAAATATTTAATTAATCATATTATTTATTTTATATGACATCATCTTTCCATATTATCATTTCTTTTTTATTAAAATATACAAGAGAGAATCGATATGTATTTATTCAATATTTAATGAGAGTATATGGAGTAGATAGCATAAAGGATATTGGTCAAAAGATAAACTGATTGATGTGTTTGTGTTATTTTTAATATTTGTTTTTTTGATAAAAATTACTTCTTTCTTTCAACAAAAATAAAAACAAAAACTTTCATTCAACACAAATTTTGATGAATATTATCCTTAAAATTAACAATATATCGTTTTATATTTCTTATCACATAAAAATACATAACGTGTATAATACTTACTCGTCTAATAATATATATAATATTTTTTAATTATATTTTATTATAATACATCAAACTATCTTTTTTTCAATTGGATAAATCTCACTATCTCTAAAAAAATTATTTCTTCATCAAATTATGTAAATATTCAACATATCCATAAATCCTATACGGAATCAAATAATTGTAAGTACATTGGAAAACAAAAAATCAAGAAGTAATATTTAATCAAATATTTGTAAGTACAATTTATTTTGACAAATCCCTAGGTCCTGATTCCCTCTGAAAAAGACAAGTAATGAAAAAATTGAGCAAAATGCATCTATGTATATTATATAGTTTACAAAATATTTTCCACAATTAGTCAATACCAACAAATATTAAAATGTAAATTATCAAAAGATGTCATCTTTGGAACTTATTTATTAAAAAATGACATCTTAAATTGAAATTATCATTTGATTTTTTGAAATAAGATTCAATTGTGCCCTTTCTTAATAATTCATTCCTTTTTAAATATTGCCTATCTTATTTCATATCAATTCATTTTTGAAAACTAATTAATGATCCTATCTTCAAATTCCTCCAATCAGGCTAGATTCAAGAGTGCCCTGTCATGTTGAAAAGATGTATTGTGTCTTTAGTGGCTGGGCGGTGGGATCGAGAAGGAGAAGGATTACGATTAAACTTTGTAATTTAATTTGATATAAATATGTTTTCTTTATATTAATATATATGATTTGTTTTCTTAATTTTTTATAAAGATAAATCAGATAATAAATTATAATTCAAAATTTATTAATAAAGAAATCTTATTAATTAATAAGATTAAAAATTAAAATCAAATGATAATTCTAAATATTAAAACCTAAAATGGAACTGTTTAAACTCGGTAAATCTCAACTCGAACATTTCTTTTCTCATGATAAAATGGAGTACTCATTCTAAACAAGACTAAACTCTCGTTTCCCGTCGCCGCCCCACCGCCACCGTCTCCACCACCACCGTCAACCACCAAACCCCTCCCCACCTCCCCACCTCCACACCACTCCCCCCTTTCAATGTACTCCGCCGTCAAATTCAGCGTCCTCACAAGCCTCTTCGAATGGACACAAAAGTCTAAATCACCTTCCCTCAAACGCTCCAAATTCCGCAAGTTCCTCGACCACTTCTGCTCCCCCGACGACTACTTCGACGCGATCCGACTCGTCCTCCCTTCGCTCGATCGAGAACGCGGCAGTTACGGATTGAAGGAGTCAACTCTCGCGACCTGTATCGTTGATGCGCTCTGCGTGTCTCGTGAGGCCGAGGATGCTGTTAGGTTGATTAACTGGCGGAAAGGTGGGGTCAGGGTTGGGTATAATGTCGGGAACTTCGCAGGGGTTGCGGCCGAGGTGAGGGGTGGGATTGTCTTGTCAAATTGTGAAGTGTTGAATTGACACGATTATTAAAAAATGCTTTGTGTTATTTTGTAACGGGAGACGAGTTGATATGATATAATATATTTTGGACGTTTGATTATTTTAAGGTTATCATTATGAAAGTGCGGTAATTTATATGGGAGATCTATTTTTAATAATATGGTAATTTATATGGGAGATCTATTTTTTATAATATGTCACGATTTATATAAGATAGAGGGAGTAATATAGCGTATCATGATATTTTCCCTCACATTAAAGCCTACATGGGACTTTAACCTCAACAACACATTGTCCCAATGCAGACAAAGTGTCAAACAAACACCACATACAGACACCATAAGAAAGTAAAGTAGCTAGATACGAACCTATAAGGAATGTGCTCTGATATCATGTTGTTAACCAACTATATAAGAAATACGAATTGATGGTAAAAGACTCACTCTAAACAATTTGTTTGTGGTTTTTGTGGTGATTTTTTTTTTATGTAGGTGTTGCAGCGGAGACAGGGGATAGTATCCGGGGGACTGACGATCAGGGAGATAAATGACTTGCTGGATCGCCTCGCTTCCAGTGAAAGCAGGCAAGTTATTGCTGATGGCGATGACTGTTTTATTTTATAATGCGAGGTTGTCATGATTGGTGATTGCTCTGTGGCTCAGTGACTATCTGTATTGAGGAACTGAGGCTAAATGGTTGTATATTGATCAATCAAGCATGTTGGGAAGAAGCATTGTATGATGTTTTTTTATTGTTGGATTCTTGTTTTTGTTTCTTTTTTCTTTTGATAATTATGTTGGATTCCTGTCTGTTTGGTCTCTTGTGGTGGCAGTCAATATGCACAGTTGATGTTAGTATATGTACCACGTCCTGTTGTTGGGCACATTTTTAGACGAAACCTCAAAAGAAGTGGTACCAAGGAAATGTTTTTGTAGGGTGCATCTCGTTTCCAGCATCATTGTTTGTGCTCCGTTAATTCGTAGACATAGCTTGAAAGAAGTGGTTCCAAGGAATTGTCTTTTTGTCCGAGAAAATTTGTCGATCAAGCATTCTGATATTTAGGAGGCATCCAATACTGAAGAGTACTTGTAGAGCATCTAGTTCAACATTTTCATGTCCCCTTCAGATTGAGTATATCTCTTACAGATTTTCATCTATATTTGGAAAATAGGTCAGAGAAGACGTCAGTGCTTGGGGATCTGATAAGGAAGACAAATGCACAGGAGATGAAGTGGATTGTCATGATTATACTTAAAGGTTAACCTTGATGCATTTCTTGCTTGGCAGCGCTTTGATCATGTAGATTCTGACTTGAGCCTTCTCTTGTTGTAGATCTCAAACTAGGAGTTAGTGAAAAAAGCATCTTCCATGAATTTCATCCTGATGCAGAAGATCTGTTTAATGTCACGTGTGATCTAAAACTTGTTTGCGAGAAGTTGAAGGATCGAAGTCAGAGGCATAAGCGTCAGGTTCTCTACAGAATTTTGGACTTTCCTCCCTTCGCTCCACTTTGTGCTCTCAGACATTTGTGCTGTTTGTTTTTCATGTGTGGCGTATAGCACAGGCCTTTAGTATTATAATAGTGCGTGCATTTTAAGAGGTGCATACAGGGTTTTGAACATGGCATGGAACTTTTTAGACACATGATCGTACATGTGATAGGGTATTCATCCAAAGAGTGATGTGATCTTTTGATGTACAAATTTAATTGTTGAGTGATTTTCTTATGTTTAAGTTAGCATTAGTTCTCTAAAGAGGATACTGTTGATGAAACAAACTATAGCATCTGCCAATTTAACTGTCATTATGCCTATTTTGTATAACGATCAGTGTATTCACTTATCGTCGTCTTTCCTGCTTCTGTGCTCTCTTTTCTCTTGAATGACGGATTGCGCAACACCAGAGCTGAAATTTTTATTGATGTTATGCCTGCAGGACATTGAAGTAGGGAAGGCAATCCGTCCTCAATTAGCTATGAGAGTCAGCAATGCAGCAGCTGCGTGGAAAAAGGCATTGGAATTAGTATTTTGTTATAGCTTTACATATGAAGAAACAGACTTTTATCACATAGTAATTAGGGGGTGTTTGGTAAAGCTGAAAAATAGTGAGTTTGAGTGCTTATCGTGAGTTTTAAATAAGTTGGTGTTTTGGTAAAAAAAAAATGACTTACTGAATGTGATAAAATCAAAGATGGTTGACTTATAAAGTATGGATGAGAAGGATATTAAGATATTAAGATATTTGATAGTATAAAATAAATATTTGATAATATTAGATAAAATTAAAAAATTTAAACATAATTTTAGGATTAATGTACATTTATTTCTTAATCAAATCCTACCATATAAAACAGTAGAAAAGCGTGTTAACTAAAATTGTTAAATGGGTACACAATAATGCCATGTTTGTTGTTAGAAAGAGAGGATAGAAAAGAAAAATGGTTATATGGTTTAAGATACTGGTCAAAGCAGGGAGAACCCAACCCACGTCCAAAAAAAGTTTCTTTTGATGGCTTCTGACTGATCGGGGTTTTTGGGCTCGAAAAACGCACAATTGGCCCACACCAAACACAAGATCTCCATTTGAGTTTTAAAAATGTGGTTTTCACCGGCTTATATTTTTAACAGACAGTGCCTTAGTAATAGCTTGAGAGTTTATAATGCTGTCTTGACTACTTGTGTGTGTGCTACGTGTACTCAATTACAGTATAGTCTTATTAATCAGTTCCTTCTGTAGCTTCATGGGAAAGAAGTGGTTGTGGAGTGCAAATTTGACGGTGATCGGATCCAAATTCATAAAAATGGAGCTGATATACACTTCTTCTCAAGGTAGTTGACACTTGACACTTGATATCATCCTTTTAGTGGACACTATGTTGGTTCACTGATTGGTTTCCAATTTTACGATGTTGGCTCTGGTTATTGTGATGTTTCTTTTCTGACATAAAGTAATAACTATGGTCATTGAGTTAGACAGTTACCTTCTAGTTCAATTGTTAGATACGCTGGCCTTGGTGTGCTTGACTGCTTGGCAGTTGAGCTTTGGGAGTCCAAAGGTTTCATTAGGACTTTGTCAGAAAGATCTTATTCTCTTGATTGTTTGGATGCGGGTGGACTAATCAACCTTGGGCAGGGTAATTGTGTTATGGTGTTATGGGTACTGAAGTTGAGAAACCTCTCAGGTGTTCCGTGTGGAAACCTGGATGCTACAAAATCATTTTCACAACCTCCTTTCCAATGACCTTATTGAAAAACAAAGATTCTGTTGAAATCCTTACTGAGTATTTCCATCATTTATCCAAGGCCATGTAACATAAAATGCTACTACTTGTTGTACTCAGAAACTGTATCATGTTGACTTCAGTATGACTGGGTAACAGGGGAACCACAGTTTCAGAGTTCTTCTAGTATACTTAGTAGTTAGTATGATAATTAGCTTTTTGTTCTAAAATAACATTAATTGGTTGAGTTTTAGCAATTTACCAGTGGTTTTCCTATTTATAGATTTTTTCATTGCTAAATGTGCAGGAACTTCCATGATCACCCTGAATATGGGCATGCAATGTCCAATATTGTTATGGATAACGTTTTGGAAGATAGGTAACCATGTATATTAGCTGCTATTTTTTATGTTTGTGCACCACTCTGTTTTACTTGGTTTAGTTTTTCTGTTATTGGATTTGAATGAGGATTAATTTATCTCCTCAGCTGCTTTGGAGATTCAGATTAGTTTACCAAAGCATGGACATCTTCTCTAAGTAGACTGAAGCTCTTCTCTTTACCTATTATTAACTGTTGGGCATCATCATGAAAATGCTCTGTATTTTATATACCATGTGATTACGTGTTTGTTGATCTGGTTCCAGCACATTAAAGGTCTTTGATATGGTTATTTTTTCTTTCAAACAACTCCAGGTGCATACTTGATGGGGAGATGTTAGTTTGGGACACCTTGGCCAATCGTTTTGCCGAATTTGGATCTAATCAGGAAATTGGTTCGTCAAGTTTTTTCTTTTGTCTTTTTTTTTTCTCCTTGATAGTTTTTAATAGAGTTTCCTTTTGCTTCGCAGCAAAGGCTGCAAGGGAAGGACTAGACAGTGACCGACAGGTTTTTAGCTGTTATCCCTCTGAATTATTTTTAACTTGACTGCCTTTCTGACACAATCTACATTTTCTTCTGACGCAGCTGTGTTGTATCCTTTTTCACTTTGCTTCTTTTGGATTCCTTTTTTAATCTTAGAAAAACGGAGTGTGTCATGAGTCTCATGATATTGGTGTGTCTAGTGAAAAATGAATGGTTGAGATTAAAAGATGAAAAATGAATTATTAAGGGTAAAAGATAAGATTCTAATCTAACCATTGATTTGTGTTGTTTTAATCTCAACCATTCATTCCTTATTAGACACGTTTATGTCATGACACATACTCAAGCTTTATAATCTTGTACTTGTTTGTGTGGCCCCCATATGTTCAAGTTTGATGCCTTACATTATAACTGGTTAGACGTGGCCTTTGATATTCTTTATGCTGGAGACACAAGTGTTATTCATCAAACATTGAAGGAGCGACAAGAGATTCTACGAAAAGTTGTGAAGCCATTGAAAGGACGTTTTGAAATTTTAGTTCCCAGTGGTGGCCTTAACAAACATCGATCATCTGGTAATTATAAACCTCAGTAGTTCCCTAGAAATGTATTCTTTAGAGTCTAGACACTTGCATTCTATGTATCTA
Organism: Drosera capensis; assembly: GCA_001925005.1. Lineage (NCBI taxonomy): Eukaryota > Viridiplantae > Streptophyta > Magnoliopsida > Caryophyllales > Droseraceae > Drosera > Drosera capensis. Next base: position 41,328 of record LIEC01006503.1, read on the forward strand.
CTATATGTTTTTTAGAGGCTAGTCTACTACTTCAACCTGCTGTGGATGGAATAAGGAAAAGCATGAGCAGTCTTACTTATTTAAGGATTGAAATAAGATTTTGTGCAGATAACTCCTCATTTTTGCTTAATTTTGGAGTGAGAATTATATTGTCGCTAGAGCCCATATCAACTGGTGTATGCTATGTGTTAGTTCTTAAGCAGGGCGCCTAAGAAAAAACAGTGGAGGATGGGATACTTTTCTATTCTTTTACAGTTACTGTGGGATAAAGCATTTGAAAGTTATATGATTCAATAGCCTTCCGATGCAGGTGAGTCATGCTGGTCCCTTATAGCTCGAAATGTGGATGATGTTGAGAGATTTTTTAAAGATACCATTGAGAATAGGTGAGTTTCTATTATTGACATAAGGGAAGTTGTTCATTTCTGTTCTATTTTGTCTGAACGCTTTTCTTGTATTTTATCATATGCAATTGCTTGGGTTGTTTTCATTATGGTAACGCATCATTGAGTGATTACTTTTTGTTATAGAAAGGGAGGAACTTTTGGCATCAAAAAATCATCTTATGACGTCTACTCATAAGGGGAACACAATTTATCTTTTGATTTCATATTGACCGATTGTTCATGTTTGAGCCAACTTTGCATCGCTAACTGTTTTTCTCCTTGAATAGTCAGTGAACGCCAAATATGATGATTCCTTTCACGACAATTTTCTCTTTTTTCGTAATAGGGATGAGGGTATTGTGGTGAAGGACCTTGGGTCCAGATGGGAACCAGGTGACCGAAGCGGCAAGTGGATGAAGTTGAAACCGGAGTATGTACGAGCTGGCTCTGATTTAGATGTTCTCATTATAGGTTAGTCCATGTTACTGATGTGATTTCTCTTTTTGCATCTGCTTGGTGTTTTTTTCTTTCTTTTGATTCTACTTTCTTAAGTATGTTTATCTTGGTATGCATGTTTATAGGAGGATATTATGGTTCTGGCCGATTTGGAGGGGAGGTGATTTCTGAACTAAGTTGCATATCTCCTATCTCTTTGCCTATCCAGCAGTATTCAATGAAAGCTTATAATATCTGGATTCTGGATTTTTCGTGGAGACTAGGTGGCACAGTTTCTGATGGGCCTTGCTGAGAGTTCACCTCCAAACTCTTATCCTAGAAGGTGCACGTTTTTTCTGTTTTTGTTGCTTGTTTTTAAGGTGTGGGGGATAACTCTGAATGATTGCCAAGATGTGAGAAGTCTAAGTAATGAGAAATGACTTCAAGTCAAGTTGGGGTGGTAGACAATGAAATGTCTTGGTTAAATGTGGATGAAGGGCCAATTTTTCCCGACAGGGGTTCAAGTTTAACAAGGGTTTTTTTTTTCGACGGGGGGGTTCAAGTTTTACAAGGTTTTTGTAGGTGTACAATGCTTGTTTCACACCTGCAAAGCAAGTGCATAGAAGACAGACTTGGGGGAAAATTCCTATTCTGGCAACAAGAGTCTCAGGTTCATCAATTATTTACTGTTGGCCTTCTTTTCCAGGTTCATTTCCTTCTGCAGAGTGGGTACTGGACTTTCCGATGAGGAACGCGATGAATTAGTGACCAAACTCAAACCATATTTTAGGTACTTAGTTTAGCATTTGCTTGTTGTCAATGGTTGAATGGACATGTGGCTTGAATTGGAATCTTTATTATCTGGTCAGAAGGAATTGCCACGAGCACTCTTAGTTGTGGATCGCAACTGAAAAATTCATAGGTAAACTGTCAGAAGGAGCACCTTAGAGATCTTGCATCTGATAATTCATAGGCACACAACACTTGGTGGCATGTAGTCTCCTTTAGACTACTGGGTCACTATGGAGAGCACTTCCTCTGTGTACCTCACTTCTCTGTTTTATCCTCTGTGAGCTGTTTTCATGAAAATTCCATGTATGAGTGGTCTGTTTTGTCTTCAATAAGAAGCATCTTGACCTCGAGTTGTAATCAGAACCATGAAATACTTGGGAGAAAAAGATTTCTTCAATAAGAAGCATCTTGACCTCCAGTTGTAATCAGAACCATGAAATACTTGAGAGAAAAAGATTTCATCTACTGAATAAGCTTATACATCCATGTCTAATGTTCATCTTATATGTTTTATTTTTCTTCATCCATCATCTCAGAAAGTCTGATTCAAAGAAGGGAGTGCCAAGTTTTTATCAAGTTACAAACAATTCTAAGGAGAGGCCAGATGTTTGGATCGAGAGTCCTGAGAAGTAAGAATCCTTTTGTTTGTTTCCATCTGCTAATGGAGCTCAGAGCTTAAACTTTTTCCCTTTTCTCATCCCATGTATCGAGCTGTAGAAATGGCATCTGCTGGTTAACCTGACTGCTTTTAATTCTTCTTTTAATGTCAACCTTGTAGATCTATCATACTCTCCATCACTAGTGATATCCGTACAATAAGAACCGAGGTATGACTAAGTTATCTTCTTCGTGCGATTGAATTTTAGCTGGGTATGATCAACAGGCTCTCTTCTCCATCAGGCTCTTTGTAGGTGTTTGTAGGTATGACTAAGTTATCCGTACTCTTTGTATGATCAAAGGAGTTGCTATGGTTTTTGTGTGTGTGTATTTCTTTTGGATACTAGGTGTTTGCGGCACCATACAGCTTGCGCTTCCCCCGTATTGACCGGGTGAGATATGACAAACCCTGGCATGAGTGCCTTGATGTACAGTGTAAGGAGATTGAATCAGCAAGTTCTTAACATGGATACATATGTTACTAATTTATTTTCATTTTTCGTGCTCTATTTCTAGACTTAATGCTATGTGTTAACTTTAAAATTTTTCTCTCTCCGATTGCTCGTTTCATACCAGCCTTTATAGAGCTGGTGCATTCTAGTAATGGTACAACACAACGAAGAGCAGACGATGATATCATGCTAGTCGACAAACCTAAGCGGGTTAAATCTTCGAAAAGAGAAGCAAAGAAGAAGCTGTCCCTTGTTCCATCCCATTTTGTTCCTACTGATATCTCCATGGTGAAGGGTGAATCATTGATATTCTCAGATTTGGTATTTTGTATCCTTCTGCCAAGCTATTTTATATTGATAATTAGTTGTGGTGCTAATTGACATTTATTTTACCTACTTTTGGTCTTGTTGATGTGTTATACTGAAACTATGCTCTGAGACTGATCTAGTAGGTTCGCAGTGCATGTGAGGAAGAATTTTGTTTGTTCATTTTATTGCAGGAAGAAGGTAAATATGGTGAGAAACCTAGACCGTAGGCTTACTGGAGAGATTATATATAACTGATTATTATTTGCTTGCTTCATGTGCCAACCTCTTGTTTAGCTGTTGATCTTTCCTTGACATACATAGACTTCATCAATGTTCCTCCTGGTTATTCTTTGGACATGCTACATAAAATGGTCTCTGAATATGGAGGCACTTTCTCCATGAATCTAAACGACAAAGTTACACACTGCATTGCTGCTGAAAGTAAAGGTACTGCTATCGACTCCACAGCTTTGTCTGCTAGTCTACGTCTTCAATTTAGTATCTTTCAATCTTATGTCAGGAATCAAGTATGAGGCAGCAAAGCGTAACAGAGATGTTATCCACTATTCTTGGCTTTTGGATTGTTGTTCGAAGAAGAAGATTCTTCCATTGCAACCGAAGTGAGTACATTTCCGATTTTCTTTTTTTTTTCTCCGACTCAAGTCACACAATCATGACTCATCCTTTGCTCACAGGTACTTTCTCTTCCTCTCAGGCTCTTCTAGGAAGAAGTTGCAAGACAAAGTTGATGATTTTTTAGACTTCTACTTCTGTGATGTCAACGTGGGAGATCTCAAGCAGGTTAGTGTCTTTTTGACTTTACATTTCACTTTGCCGTAGAGTAATAATAAGTGTGATGGGATGTGGTTATTATCTCCTGTTATAAATACATTGTGAAATTCTCTCCCCAGGTACTGAACAATGCAACTAGATCGGAAGATACCAGTATTGTTGAGTATTATAAGAGGAAGTGTTGTCCTGACAGGAAGTGGTGCCTTTTTAGTGGCTGCTGCATATATTTTCACTTTTTACCACAGCTGCGGTAAGAGATCTCATCATACTTTTCATCTCCTGATTTTATCATGTTGTTTTTTTTGTGGAAGTCGAACGTTTAGTCATTATTTTCATGTTAGCTGAAATTTTCTCTACAATACATTAGTAGCTATCCTATCTCTTTTGTTGAAGCTCTCCAGATTGGGATACCATATTGAAGCTGGCTTCGAGGAGGATGGGCGTTGATGTATCAGTGGGAGGTGGCAAAGTTAGCCGGGACCTGTCTCAGGCCACCCACATGGTTGTCGTGTCTGTTCCTGGATCCTCAATCAATTTTGAGACCTTGTTAAAGAGGTAGCTCGGCGATTTTCTCAGCATTGATGTTCATTAATTTAAATAGTTCCTGCAGTATGCATTCCTTTTAGCAGGAAACTCCAACGTGTATTCTGTTACCCCCACTTTTCTGAATCCCTTGCTGCTATCTTTATAGTTTTCCAAGTGAGGAAATGCGTGTACTGTGCAAGAAAAGGCTGCGTATGGTTCGTTGCCAGTGGTTGGAAGATTGCCTGGCAGATGGTGAAAAGATATCAGTGACCTCCTACAGCCTGAAGCCCAGCGACTTGGAAGAATCCTTATCAGATGACGAGTGAGTGCAATTTGGCATGATGATTGCTTGGTCTCTTGTTTTATGCAAGGAAATCAGGTTCCATTGTGATACAATCTTCTACTTACAGGTGCAAAGTAGATGCTTGCAGCAATTCAGCTTCCCCTAAACACGAAGCTGAAACGGAACCAACACCTCCTGCAAGGGGCCAAAAACTTGTCATGGTCAATAGAGAGCCCAAGAGAAAAGATACCCGGTCTGCTGAAACTGGGGCTCAGAAAAGGAAACTAAATGTCAGGCAACCTACAAGAACTCGAGCACGACTGGCAAGCAGGGCAGCTAAGTTACATGAAGATGAATCAGATGAAACTTTTCTGGTAGATCAAGTGGACCAACCGAAGAATGAGGTGACAGAGGCTCATGATTCTGATCATACATATGAAAACACACGTCCTGAAGTTCTCCATCAAGAAGCATTTTCTCCAGATGAAACTGGGGCTCAGAAAAGGAAACTAAATGTCAGGCAACCTACAAGAACTCGAGCACGACTGGCAAGCAGGGCAGCTAAGTTACATGAAGATGAATCAGATGAAACTTTTCTGGTCGATCAAGTGGACCAACCGAAGAATGAGGTGACCGAGGCTCATGATTCTGATCATACATATGAAAACACACGTCCTGAAGTTCTCCATCAAGAAGCATTTTCTCCAGATGAAACTGGGGCTCAGAAAAGGAAACTAAATGTCAGGCAACCTACAAGAACTCGAGCACGACTGGCAAGCGGGGCAGCTAAGTTACATGAAGATGAATCAGATGAAACTTTTCTGGTCGATCAATTGGACCAACCGAAGAATGAGGTGACCGAAGCTCTTGATTCTGATCATACATATGAAAACAGACTTCCTGAAGTTCTCCATCAGGAAGCATTTTCTCCAGCAAGGTCGAATGTACAATCTGAGCCTAACCCCAACATCCATGCGGATGAAAAAACTAATCACGAGTTATCCGATAATGCTGTTTCCTTCGAACCAGATAGCAATAGAGTGACAAGCCCTTCCGAAAAATTGGAAATCATGGTGGATCCAGTACATGCTATGTTACTTGATATGATTCCAAGTCTTGGTCTGAAGAAAGTCGAAAGCAGCATTCCAGTTGGAAACTGTCAGACTTCTGCTACTGATGTCCCAAAAGCGAACCCATCTGTAGGTGAGGCCGGCGAGCAAATAAAGAAGAAGAAGAGAGTCAGCTACAAGGACATGGCTAATGAGCTTCTCAAGGACTGGTGAATGTTAAATGGAGCAGCTTATCAATGTATTTTGGCGGTTGTGTTTTCTGATCTCGCCTCTACGTGAGTGTTGTAGACAGGCGAATGATTAGTGACAAATGCGATTTCTCCTGTGTTCTTCCTGCGTCACGCAGGCTGGATTTTGGAAAGTTTTAGCATATGTAGCAAAACTCCAGAGCTGATGTAGATAGGTTTTTGTACAGGAAATGTTTTCAGATTTCTGTTTCGTCAAGGTAGATGTTCGTTTGGATTACCCATTGGCTTTCTTGCGGAAAACTCCCCACTGATTTGGGTTTATGACGTACAAAACGACATTTTATTTATCAATTTGTATCATGTTTCTTCGATTTCAATTTAATCATAATGTTTTGGTTCGACTTATATGTATGTTGAATTTAGTAGGTAATGAATCCTTATGAATGTTGGAGAGAAAGATCTCCAAGACAATGATTGTGAGTTTGATTTTGGAGGGGAGGGGAGGTGAGGTGACGGTTTTTAAGAGGAAATCCAATCATGAACTGTATGTAGTGTTAATAATTATATTTTAACATTAAATTATAGAAGCAGAGTTTTAATCATGAGTTAAAATTAATAGTCAAAATAAAATCGAGGTAAATATGATTTGAAATTTGACATCAGATATAAGTATAGTTATAGTTGTTATATAAGTATTTTTCTTATTTTTTTAATTTTTTATGTTTAAGTTGGATTAATTCATCAATAAATATACAATTGAATTTGAATTGATCCAATTTTATTCTAAAATACAATCAAATATTGAAACGACGATTATATAATTATATTAAAAATCACTTTTTAATATCAAATTATAATAATAATACTTATTTTAATTTCATGATTGAATACTCTTATAAATTTCCTTTATTTGTGAGTTTTGGGTTGAGTGATGGGAAAGAGTTAAAAGAGAAAATAGAAGAAAAAGTATCCTCATCATTTTCTCTCTTGAAATAAAAAAATTTAGAAAAAAACATGATTTTTTCCTTCACTTTTCACCTCATCTCTCCTTTAGCTCTTGCGTGAGTCATACGAAGGAAGGGAAGGGAGGGATCAAAATCCTTTAGCTCTCATGTGTGTTTGTGAGTTTAGTGAGAAGAAAAAGTAAAATAATAAAAAATAAAACGATGATTAAGTTTATTTCTTTTATTTTGAGAAATTTTTTGAATAAAAAGAAATAAAGTAAGTAAAAAAACAAAAATAATATGAGTATAACAAAATCCTCTGCACCATCAAATAAGGACAAAAATATAATTCATCATTTTACTTCTTTTTTCTATCCAAACTTCTACTCCAAAACTTGCAAATAAACACGAAGTAAAATTACATATTCTATCCACCCTTCCCCCCTCCTTTCTCCTTTCTATTAAAACTCGCGAACAAACAAAACCTTGAACTCACAAACACACAAAAACTAGCCGTTACACCTCCCCCAAATTTTCCATCTTGTTGTGTTCTCCTCTCTACAAATACACACATACCCATCGAGTCAGAGAGCAGTGAGGACTTGGAGCCGTCGTGCTTTGATCGAAGATCGATGGCAGCCAGCGACCCCAGGGGGTGATTTATGATCGATTCCAATCTCCATCGAGCACCCCATCGAGGGTGAAACCCTAGATCTCGCGATTCAGATCTCAGATCGCTGCTGCAGCCAACGGGGATGACTCCCCAAATCTGATATGCTTCTTCATCATCTACCTCCTTGCAGTAGTGGCCGATGGTGGTGGAAACAACAACCTTGATGTGGTCGAAGATCGTCCAGATCTAAGATCAGAGGGGTCCATCAAGGGCCAAGCACAACCCACCTTGACGCTGCTGCTGTTGGAGAGAGAGATAAAAAAAAAGCAGTGATGATAGGGGTGAAACCCTAGCGTTATGGATCTGAGATCTCGCCTGGCCAGGGGGTGATTCCCCGAAAAAGCCATGAAGCGGATCGATGATCATTGTCGAGAGACATATAGGGACGTAATTCTCACGTTGCTATGGTGATGGAAGATTGGAGTGGGGATCGAACCCCTGACATGGCGACCAGGGGGGATGAATCCCTAGTTTTGCCACGGGATCGAAACATTTCAACGCGAACCTGTTTCTCAAATATTCTCATTCGAATGAATGCGATCGTGTGCAAGGTTGAATCTTCTCATTGAAAGGAAATTCTTTCACTCTTGGTTTTTGACATAATGATCTGTATGTATGACTGCTCACTGGCCATCTTACACTGTTCAGGTTAGCGAACGATTGCATGGCAAGATGACCAATTTTGCATCAAAAAATAAGGCTGCACAGCTGAGTCAGGCCAGGCCTCAAGGTAGGAACGTCATTTTCCTGGTTTTGCCTTAAAATATTCTGAAGCAAACTTGGCTGATGCTGTAATCCTGTGCTTCACAGAGATAGATGGAGCTGAAGTTTCAACACGAGATCTGCAGAAAATGGTTCAAGCGTTACCTCAATATCAGGAACAAGTCGAGAAGCTTTCTCTCCATGTAGAGATAGGATTCTTCTCTTTTGATGTTCCTGAAAAGAAGCTTTTTGTCTCTTGGATCGTCACTCTATGCATATAACAATAGGAATCATAGTCGATTAATAGAATATGTCCCTCGCTTGCTCTTTTACAAGATTGCTGGTCAATGTCCTGAATTATGATATGATAGCTTTGAACATGTCCGCAGGTGAGGGAAATGAACTCATTCCACGTGTATGACTGTCGTCTTGCTTTTAGTAAAACAATCTTCCCACTGGCATCCTTCTAGTACTGTAACAGCATGAAATGCATAGTAGTATAAAATTTAGAGCAACTGCTACCTTCCTCTCAGTAGTTTGCCATACATGGTCTCAGATTGCTGCAAAAATAAAACTGGATCATTAGAGAAATGGGACTTTGTGACCTTGGGCAATTGGAGCAGAATCTTCTATTTGGAGATGCAGGAACAACATTATCAATAAACTTTTTGAGATCGAAGCAGGTATGGTCTCAGACTCTCAGTGGCAGGAAATAGTCACTCGTGATTTTTCAGTGATACAGTGATAAAGATTACATGATGTGATGATTATATGTGCTTATCGACACTTCTTTTTTGCTTTTTCAGGTAATTATATTGTGCAACATATGCAATCAACTCATCAAAGATGTTGCTCGTACTGACATTTTCAAGGTAATTTACTCATCTTGATCAATGCTGGTTGCTTAAAGATCACATTATTCTCTTTCTAGTGCCCATTATTTTTGCTTATAGCGATGAAGTTGAGTTAGAATCAGTTGATTTTGATGGTATAAGCTGTTCACAGCCAGTGAGAATTTGTGTTAGAACTCAGAGAGCATCACAGTTCCAAGTTAGAAGTCGTAGGTAATTAGCATTTATTGTCAAACATCAATGAAACAATAAACATCAAAAAGAACAACTATTTTAGTGATCGCTTGTATTAGCCTTAGGATCACTAATATTTAACCAGGTTTATTATAACATTCTTTCTATAATACACATTATGTATATAGAAAAATATTATTGATAACTACACACATATATATATTTCAAATCATATAGATAATCTAAAATATTTAAGAATTCATGTGATGATGATGATGTTAAATTATTTAAGTGATTTTTATCTTCAAATGATGTAATAATAATGAAATAAATATATAACAATATTTGAACAATGTGTATGAGATAATGAAAACAATTACAAATTAAATATATTAAGTATAGATCATAAATATTACGTTATTAATATACGAGCGACCAACCCAATTTGATACCAAAATTTCTTACAAAAAAAGATGAATATATCTTTATATATTTAAATAGATACCATATTTTTTTAATGTTTGAAAATATCATACATTTTTATAAGGACATTTTTCATGGTTTCAAATAGTCTTAAAATGTTATACATTTTACATAAGATATTTGTAATATTATTATGTAATTAAAATATCATGTATTTCAATAGGTACATTTTTAATGTTTTATGACTTCAAAGCGAACATTTTTAATGTTTTATATGGTTTTAAAATGTTATTCATTTTACATGAGATATTTAAATGTCATGTATTTCAATAAGGACATTTTTAATGTTTTATGATTTAAAGTGAACATTTTTAATATTTTTTTATATGATTAAATGTTATTGTAATTAAATGTTAATACATTTTATATATGCATTTATAATGTAAAGTTTGATGGAAAATGTTATACATTTTATATTTGAGACATTTATAATGTTATGATTGAATGAGTGACAAATAGTCTAACGTTTTTAATGATGCGATTTTTAATCCAATCATTTTGGTGGTATGTTTTATCAAGTTAAAAATTTTTATGCTTATACATTTCTAAGGCTATAGAGTTCCATGATTTCAGATTCTGTATTTCAACTTCAAACAATCATAACTTTCTTATTTATTGACCAAATCAAGTGATTTTTGATTCGTTGGAAAGCTTATGGAGTCTTCTAAAAGTTTGTGTCAGGATACATTTGAAGATTCAAAACGTAGGATAAGATTAAAATGCATCCTGTGCACGAACGTCAAAACAGGCCAAAACTGAGCAGGTTGTACCATTTTGATCATAACTCCCACAAATCAAAGTCATTGATGATGCAATTCAGTTCGTGAG